>JAVTVY010050589.1:0-260923 GCA_036873755.1 Hanleya hanleyi | reverse complement strand
AATTAATAGCATGTCGTATATGGGCCACCGTAAGGATGTACATTGACTTAAATACATAAAATTAGTATTCCTAAAAAATATATATATTTAACAAAGATGTGACGGTATAACTTTACAAGACGTACAAAAGCTGTACATGAGAAATCCAGAAAATCAAACATTTTCCACTGACCCCGACTAGGATCGAACCCACAATCTTACCTTCTACTGTACTGTCCACCGTCCATGCCTTTATCCACTGCACCACCGATTTGCTGGCCGAACCTCTGTTCAGAATTTCTAGCCTTTACTATTCCTTTAGTTTCATATATAGGTCAACCGGACTCTGAGGTGTGCCGGACTCTGAGGACTTCCATAGCTGTGGAAGCGCCCATAGTCCGCCAGATGCCATGGTCCGGGCCCTATATATATGAGAAGGGACATTCCTGTCTAGATTTCAGTGACCCGGACACCAACGATATCAGGACCATGGTTTCTGCTGATATGGGGACAATTGTTTCCGAGGGAGGACTTTTGTATCTGGATCTGGGTGCCCTTCGGGCACCCAGATCCAGATACCATGGTCCCCGGACCCTCATATCTGGCGGACCACCATTGCTTCCACACCGGTCCACTGACAAGAAGCCATACGACCCCAGAACAAAGAAGGCGTACAATTTAACAGTGAGTTTTACAGCGACAGATTCATCATCATCTGGGGTTAGATCCATAGAAGGCTTTGTCATCTGGCGGTAAGAGACTGGGAGGATCATGATCTACTCGAGCCGGATCCATAAACCGATGTCATCTTCAACTTATCTTAGTAGAGTTCCCAAGAAAATCATTGTCATCGTAAATTGGGACGATCATGTGGAGAACCTATTGTAACTTGGAGACTCGGAGAAGGCATTGACACCTTATCGCTGATGGCAGATGCTGAACGGATGATCCACAGTCTTCGGATTCATTGAGTCTCAAAACAACTTTGACCTGGCATAGCAACCGATAAAAAGTCGCGATTTCTCCCGTTTGAAGGATGTGTGCCATTTCAGCTGACTCTGTCACCACATCCTTGTCAATTTCATTGAACAGATGTATATCCGTTATCAGTACTTCAGAATATTTTCCCATATATAATCATTGGGGAGAGTTTACGACCCGACCATCGTCACGGTCCAGACAACACATAGCTGTGTTGTTCAGCGTGGCGTGTACATTCCCTCACAGAAATAGGGCGCAGCTTGGGTGCATTTAATGAGCAAATGGGGCGTATCAGTTTAGCCAGCTAGGGTGCAGTTGGCGCCGTCAGACCTTCTGTACGCCCACATTAGGCGCAATATGGCTAAGGTACAATTTAGAGTGCCTTCCAAGTATCTGCGCCCTATTAGAGAATAGGGACAGATGGGGTGCTGATAAGGCGCAGTTAGGGCACAGTTGGGGCGCGATTAGGACGCTCTCTCAGAATAATATCATGAATGTTTACCGATAGTGCGCAGTTAGGGTGCATTTGGGGAGCTGTTATGGCGTAGTTGAGGCGCAGTTAGAGCACAGCTGGGGCGCAGTTAGGGCGCAGTTGGGGAACAGAACAGTATGTATGAATTGAATAAGCAAATAAGGTGAAAACACTGAAAAAAAGAAACATCAAATGTTATACATGCTTTATTGGCATCTGCAGTCTCATCTGATCAAGTTCAATCTTACTTTGCAGGACAATATATATCTTCATCTACAATGTGTTTTCATGTTTTGAATTGCATTTATAAGAAAATAGTATGTACTAGTCAGCTGTTGTAGAATTGGTATATTAGGACGCCATCAGATGCTTTTCTTCCTGGAGGTTTTGTCCTCAAATTTCATTTACACTCATCTGAAGCAACTTACATTGCCTACGGGCTGGAAACAGAGACAAAACACTCAACAATTCCTGCTGAATGGGCATGAAATCTTCAAGTTAAAAATATCTTCTTCAAAATCAGTATCTGCCTGTTTTTATTAACATCAGCCGATAAGATAAGGGTCTTCCAACAATTCCGACTGAATAGATCAAATGTTTTTGTGCTCTCTACAAGGCGCGATTAGGGAACATTCCCAGAATAATGGCATGACTGATGCACTGGTAAGGCGCGTTTGGGGCGTATAGACAAGGCGCAATATCTTTCTTTTCCCCCACGAATCCAAAGCCTGAGCCTTAAGGTTGAAATAATATCTTAAAAGTGTCAATGTCCATATGTCACATTATGAATTTGAATTCCAGAAAAAAGCAGACGGGATACAGGTCGCACTAATCTTCAGAATCAATTTATTGCAACTGAATAAGGCGCATATATGGCGCAGTCAGAGTTATTTCTGGGGCGCATTGGATGGGATTAAGTAATACAGCGAAATTATGGCGCAGCAGCTATAGAAGGCGCATGTAGGGCGCAAGTAAGCCGCAGGTAAGGCGTGCGCTCTGTTTCTGCGAGGGTTGTTAATGCGTTGTGCTGCATTGGATGGGCCGATTGCAATACTTTTTTTCAAAAATAGAAAATACATATATCTCCAGAACGAATACTATCGCCGGTGTAAAGAGAAAGAAACTCATGTAGAAAACACTATCTGCCAAACTCGGCTTATTTTCCTGATGCAACTCGGGTAAGACAGATTTTCGTAGAGAGAAACCTATGAAACGGGGTATGGTTTCCTAGGACCCCAGCACAGTGTTCTCGATTTCGAATTACATCAAATCACATAATTTGCCAACTGACTGTTGTGCTTATGGTGGATAAAGGCTGACTAATCAATGCAGATTTTTAGATTTCAGATCAAACGGAGAAACGCAAATCAAGCATTAGAATGGATAAAAATTCCGGACGAAGTATCAAGTACTTGGTCTCATGACATTTAGACCATAGATCAATTGTATAATTTGCTCATACCCCCATGCTACCGGTGTAGGTAACTACGATAGCGTTGGTTTAGAACTCGATATGTTAGATTATGTCGACAGGTTGCATACTCGAGAGGAGAAAATTAGTCGAAATGTTACAATACCGACAAATAGCAGCGGCTGATATATAACAGACAGAGCGTACAATATATCTCTGCACAAATAATCTATTCTGACATACCGTGTTAATACATATAGCTAATGTGTACATATCTATGCTATGTGCCCTGACGGCTTTGAAATCTAACCGCCTCATCACTGCTGGCGGTATTTTTACCTTCAACCGTATATACTAGCCTATACTCAGTGGCTACCTATATAAATTGTCTAACTTATGTTTACATATAGCCAGTTAAACAGTGGTATTTCGTAAGGTTTATTGGGCGTTGTACTTTCAATTTGTCGCTGCCGGTTAGCTAAGATTTATAGCGTCCCCTTTCCCTCACCGCTATGCCGACGACAAATGCATTTCCCTGGTGGTAACTCGAACATCTCCATGGCGCACTTATTATTACCTTTGCACCCTATTGGACCTTCATTAACTTGAGAAAATGGGCCGCCATGAATAAAAATACAGAAATGGCAGACCAAATGGCCATTCGTCGGTCAAAATTTAATTACAGACGTTAAAATTATCCCTATGGAGCCTCAAAATCACCTGAAATCGAGGGCCAAGAAGATGGGCATTTCCGTCATAATAGACCCCGTGTATACAGGGGATGATGATCACAACATCGATTATGGTATTTTTATTCATCGCGGCCCTTTTTCTCAAGGTTATGAATGTCCAATAGGGCGCAAAGGTAATAATAAGTGCGCCATTGAGATGTTCGAGTTACCACCAGGGGAATGTATTTGTCGTCGGCATAGCGGTGAGGGAAGGGAGACGCTATGAATCTTAGCTAGCTGCCGGTGGGAAGTTCTTCGGTGCGAACGACCCCTGCTCCTTGTTGTATGTGGATGATTTATTTCGCGAAATATTCATTTTCGGAGATCTTTGAATAAAGAAGTTTGGAGAAATATGGTAAAACAGTGGAATTTTACAAAGTTGTCGTTGCATGGCGAACAGATATAGGAGAATATGTTTTCGGAAGAGAGAGCGAAAGTCTCTATCTGACCTTTTCCTTTGTTACAGATAGGGTGCAGGCACTTGCTCATCAACCCGGTATGAGCAGAAGGAATGTTTAAGGAAGCACTTTTTTTCATATGTTTGTCTTTAGGAAAACATGTCTTACTTGAGTTGCAAATCAGGAAAATATATATGGGTTAAAAATAAGAGGCGGATATTCTTTCATTTTGCACCGATGTGTACAATATACCGTACCGATATATATGATTTAATTTCCTTTTTTTATTTTTCGAATATGTAATTCATAAATCGTCAGTAAACCTTAGGTGGTACCGTGATCTTGACATTTGACCAAACATCAAAGGGCTAAGATTTAGAACGGTCCTTAATCCTGGCCCCGGTACATCCAGCATTAAAATTGAATGGTCAATTCAAAATTTGAGAAATAAATTGGGTGTTTTCATTGGCCATTGAAGAAAATTGAAAGAGCATCCTGCCAATCATAGAGTTTGTGTGGCGGTTCACTTTGATCACGTAGACTGTCGATCACAAGGTTAGAGGAAGATGGTGAGTAGCCCAGTTTAACAGTTTTGCGTGTTAAACTGGGTTGCATGGTAAGAACTTGCTAGTGAAAAGTAAACCTTACAGTATGACCTGGTTAAAAGACGGACAATATAACCTTGACCTAGAGTTTTGTCAACAAGAATCATCGAGAGAGAATTATCCAGTTAGAGAGAGTAAATTAATAGGCATGGATGGGTATATGATCATTTATTCATGGATTGTGTATGGTATTTCTCGATAAGACGAAAATGATCGGCTCATATCATTGTCAAGCAACCGCTCATATTGGTCAACCTGTATTGGTCGAGTTGTAAGTCGTAATGGCCCAGTTGCAACCAATATTGGCCGAGGTCATGAAAGTCAAAACGGGCTAACTGAAGACGCAATAATGTCGTGTAATGGGAACACGCGCACCTGTTTCAAATTTTATTCCTATATTTTCATGCATATAATCATAAACCAGCACTTACTGCCTGAATTAACCATCCGCATACACAAACCAATAGGCGGATCTGTATCACTTGACATGTACCGGAATCAGAAAAAAGTTCTTGCTTTTAATCAGGTCATTTCTGTCATTTAATTGCACTGTTGTATCCTATTTTCTGCCGAAGCATTAACCGGCTATACGATATCCATGTATAATTGGTCGTCCGATCTGGCTAATGAGTGTGTCTGTTATCATGGTGGTCCCCGAACAGTATTGTACCATTTCACACCATAGTCCTGCAGTAGAGGCCAAAAAAGGCATCAGTTCTCGACCAATCAAGCCCGTCAGTACGACATTTGTCAACATAGCTTAAATTATCCCATTGGATGAGGACATGGTGAACCCACGTGTTGACATGCTGAAAAGTGTGCACGACTTGAATACGCCACCATTTTCCAAGGGCGTCTTTTGGGACAAAAGCTGAATATATTTCGTGAACTATGACACATAGAAGAGCCATTTGAGTGCGAAAAAATAGTGGGTAGAATAGTCCGTTGGAAATGTTTCCCAAACCGCGGGTTGAGACGTTGCAAGTTTTCAATATGGCGGACTATTGATTTTCAAGCTCCATATCTCACAGACTTGAAGGGTGATTAGTTAGGGTAAACCACATACTTTTGGAACAAAGTAATCCGTTAGGGATGTTATCTAAATTGTCATATAAGCCTAGGTTGAAGAAATATAGCAAATTTAAATATCACAGATCACGATCAATTGAGCTCGAATGTGGCGGACCTCACATGGTAGATATATAACATCACATATGTAATACAGAAAGAGAGACTGGCGTTTTGGGGGTCAATCTGCCTAACGACCCCTACTGGCCATTTGCGGGATCATGATACAGCATGAGTGCACGTGCTTTAAGATAATTACCACATTCCAGACTTTGCTTAGGTCTGCTTGAACGCCAAGAAGTTTCAGTTATTCCTACATCCCCGACGTTACGCGTCATAATTCACTGAGAGCGTTGACCAGTGAGCCGCATTACAATTCTATAGTTGCATCCGAAATGTTCAGGATAAGTTTGACTTGAAGAGTCCATTTTCCCACTTGAAGCGCCCAAAAGCCCACTACTTATAACTTATTTTGATTTATCGACGCGAAAGTTCACCAGTCTTTGAAACACAGCGGGGCCTTTGCTATCCCCAAATGGTCGACGCATGTCTATCATAGGCCAAAATCCAAACGATCGACAAAGTTGTGGAAAATGGAAATATATTAGAAATATACAATGTAATAAAACATATTTATGAAATAAACATTTCGCTCATCCCCTTTCACAGAAGTCCACGAACAATACTAACAAGGGCTTCTGTAATACAGGTATATATGATGCTCATATCTTCAGCAGTATTTATATAAGCAATATATGAAAAAGAACCTTAGTGACACTATGGTCGATGTCGCTTAGAGATAAATCTACGATTGTTTTATGCTATTTATGCTCAAATGCAAATGGGACGTAGTTAGCCAGCATGGAATGAGCAAACTAAATGGTTGGCCAAGCATTGAGCGAATCACCCTGAAAATACTTGAGAACTATTTATACAGCTTGGTGTGAATACGATACTTGACTGATGAATATATTACAAATTATCGTAAAATAGATCAAAATGTTATTAATTGAATTATAGTGTGGATTAAAAAGAACACAGTTCAGTATTGCAAAGTTATTCATCTGGAATTGATTGGGAGGAAAATGTAGTCTATGATACATTAAACTACCAACTTATTGCCAAGTGTATCTATCTAAATCTGCAATAGCAGTTTGCCTGTCTGTGTTTTTTACAATATAATGGCATTGCTGATTTTTAAACAGGGACTTATCCCTACCGGGAAGTTTTCACCATACAGTGTGATGTACGTCACCCATTCACAGACTAAAGAACCACTGAACGTAAAGATGCGATTCATACCTCACGAAGAGCTCTTGCAAATGTTAAGAGGGATCATGTGTAGGGCGGGTTGGGGGAAACGGGTTGCACAGCGTGTTCGCTCGACCTGTGACCATCGCGGTGCGATGGAGTGCCCAAGTACACCCATCCATCCATCCAAATAGGGGGTACCTCGCGAGGAGCTCTTGCAGATAAGGGTGTGATGAAGAATCTCAACTCCATTTGAATGCATTTCCATACGTAAAGCCTATATTTTATTAAAAATTCAATGATTTCATTTGTTTCCTGTTTTTATCAGTGTTGTAAAGTATGACCGCCAAATCGGTAGACATCGTGAACTATATGCTGACGAGTTTAGTCCAGATGTACAAGGTATCTTTGATTTAAAGTCGTGACATTAGTCCGGTTTTGCATATCGGATGCCAATTAGACCTATGCACCTAGTTGGACAGTTTTGTTGCTGTGGATCAATACTGTGCCTTCTTTAGAGCTTGAAGGCACGTTAAGCACACACATCATAACTCAGTACGGTCACAAGCAGTCACACCTGAGCGTCACCTGCTTGCCTAACCTATTCTCACACAGGTGTCCAGGGAAATAGGGGAAGAACGCCACAAACACATCTTCATATTCAGAATACAATTACACGCAACATTAGAAGGGTGGTGAAAAGCGATGCCGGCCCACTGACAAGAAGCCATACGACCCCAGAGGCAAATGTAATGATTGCATATTTCTAAAAACCTCACAAGAACCAAAGGTGATCCCTGTGATGATTTGTATCCCAGCCATGCTTTTATTGTAGCTGTTCATGTGGCCATCATGAATGGCATGAGCACACGGCCCCTAGCACCGGGTGCTGTGTGCGGGACCCAAAACAGAAAACATCTGTTCGGGACAAATGTTCGTGAGATCAAACTTGTTTTGATATTGCGAATAAATTTTGCCCTGGAATAAGTTTTTGTCGTCTGTGTGCGGTGACTGCGAACATTTCCAAGTATTAACCTATCAACTTGCCAGCCGCTTCCATGTTACAACGGATTGAGCACAAGGCTACGTCTACTTGAGGGGCTGGCGGTTTGTCTCGAGAGGAAATGTTCGCTGTGTGCGGAAAACACGAACAAAACCAGACAAAAACACGGATTTTTTTTTGTTCTAATGCAACAAAATGTTCGCCGTGTGCGCTGGGCTTTACACGTGGTGCAACCGGCCTAGGTTTACTCTAGTTACACAATTGAACACGCCCAATCGTAGATGACCATCCTTCATAATGCAGGTCTGTACCCAGACTGGGGCAATACAGTTATTACTCGAACAACCCGTTTAAAGTAACAACCAATGAACGGACGGCGTTATAGCGTGCTTCGCCAGGTTTACAGACACGCCGACTTTGCAGTGGGAATACGCTGTAAAACGGTCTCTTTGATGGGCTCGCTGAAATGACACGTCAGCGTCTTTCCGGTCAAAACAATGACGGCTGCTCACAACTTCGAGTTCAAAGGGGATGAAATATACGACACATTAATTGCTGGGTTCTAATTTTTTCAAATATGGGCATATTCGGGAAGATTATATGGCCACGAAGGCTGTTCGGAAAGTCTATTAAAGTCTATTATAGTCTTAGTCCTGACGAGTATGTCTTCTGTCATGGGTCGGATTTGTAAGCCGAACCATGATTAGAGATGACTCAGATGGCCATCTGTTCGACAGGCAGATAAAAAAGGGTCAGTCAGTCCATAACAGGAAACGAAAATGACGATTGGGCTAACGCTAGTCCGTAGCGTGGTCTTTATTTACCGTATAAAGCTGACAATTATTATAGTAAAAGTTGTGATAATCCACATATTTGTCACGTATTTGTAGATCTATAAATATCTATAGAATTCTACAAATAGCTGACTGCGGTAGTTTCCGCCCAAAGGTCTTCATTCATGCGACCTCATAATCCGATTAAATGAGAGAATTGTAGACTATTCTTAGTTTCAGATGTACGTCAGTTGTTTACCAAAACAGGCAAAGCGATGCATGAATGCCTTCATTATCAGGTTTAGTTTATAAGGTAATCCTCTAATCCACCTGTTGTCTCGATAGCGATAATTATGCCGCGGAGTAAAAGGCCGAAGCATTGTAAGGTTAGAACGTTATTTATACGTACCTATATCGTATACTTATAAAATGCCCTTACCTATGATATGAGGGCGCCTTTTGCCCACAAAACGTGTTAAGAGATAACACGTGGCCATACACAACCTCGACAATCCGTATGAATACAGTTTTCCATTATGGACGCGGATTGTTATGGACGACGGCTTTCTAAATGAATGTCTGATGATATTTTGCTTGTATGGATGGATGTACTTGGGCACATCCTCGCACAGCCATGGGTACTAACACGTCGTGCAAAGCGTTATACCCAACGCGCCCTACACATGATCCCTCTTATCGGTGTCACGTAGACACTCTTATCGGTGTCACGTAGACACTGTGTAGTGTCACGTAGACACTGTATAATCTCCACATTCTTATGTAGCTCCATCAAATCCAGTACTGCCAACGTCTGCCGATTTTGTTCCACTATTTCCACTCGTGCAAACTTGCAGGCACTGCCACACTCTCTCATAAAATTCTTACGCACATACCCCGATTAAATGTGTTGGCACTTATGGCCTTGACTATCCCCAATATTCTCTTTGCCCTTCATTTTAATTCCAAGAAACTTTTTTCATCTTCCTCTCCTATCTTCATGACGTATTCTCCAGCCTCTTTACGACTTCTTGAGTTGCCAGTTTCCACCATCTGGTTTAACCTGACTACTAGCGATGACGCAACCCTTTGTATGACTGTAGATAATCTTCCTTTCAAACCCAAACTTCCCCACCTACTATAACTAGGATACATTGCAATTCTTTCCTTGTATCCGCCAATATAAATATGACATCGGCAAAAAATAACCAAGGAGCGATTCGTTTCCCAACACCTATTCCCTATCCACAATCATGTGTTCGCCTACATTTCCCCAGCAAAAAAAAAGACGCAAACAATAACGGCGATAAGACACACACCCCTGTTCTACTCCTTCCCTCAGATCTGTATAATCCGATTCGATCTCACCGAATACTATACTTTGAAACGAGCAAACGATACAAACCCTTGATTATTTTTAGTATCTTGTCCCCGGGACCGCCCAGATTGCGTCTCTCCATACTCTAGCTTATGTTTTGAAATATGCCTCACAACATCTCTGTTTTGTTTGTTTGTTTGTTTGTTTGTTTGTTTTTTGTTTTTTTGTTTTTGTTGTGTCACCACTTTGCAGTCATGTAGTTCGTGATATCTTCCAACCGTAATCTAGTCATACATTGTGTCAACTTCTTCACCTCTCCTAGCGTTCTCGTACTTCTTCGCTTTATTCACTATACCTCCTTTTTTCGTTCTCCCTTACCAAGTCACATTAATTTGTTGTCTTGCACTTCCTCCTTCCCTCCGGTATTGTCAGGTGTACTTCCGGTATTCCATCTCACCCATGAAATGACCCATTTCTGCAATAGCAAGCATCATCTTCGACAATCAATATTAAACTGTCATCCATAAAAGAATTTCCGCGTCAAAAATCGAAAGACCTATTTCGTATGACAGTTAGCACCAATTCCAAATGTGTATGAGTAAAAATTATGAATTGGAGCGATAAGCAAGAGGTGCGCTTTTATTGCGGTGTTTATGTGGAGACTAAGAAGTATCCATACGGCCCCTAGCACCGGCTTAAGCAACATGGTTTCCTACAAGAGAGAAGCGGTCAACAGTTTTCATTGATGTCGGCAATACATGCATGATGTTCTACACATAAAATGCTAATCACTGACCATTATTCTTTATCCAAATGAATTTCCAAGTCGTTTCCATAATATGTATCTCAGTCACGCTTGTATCTCAGTCACGCTTTGATTGTGGCTGTTCATTTGAACACCAAGGAGATGCAAACCACATGATATTCAAACGGCCCCTAGCTCCGAGTTAAGTGGAATTAAACACAAGTTACGAAACGTAGCGTCAGAGAGCTTGAACGCTAAGATCGTATTTTGCCGTCAGTGTATTTATTTTTATCACAGAATTTGAGAAACTTTGAATGGAGGCGTTTGGTGCTATAGCCATGTGTTTGACAAGTTTGGTGCTATAGCCATGTGTTTGACAAGTTTGGTGCTATAGCCATGTGTTTGACAAGTTTGGTGCTATAGCCATGTGTTTGACAAGTTTGGTGCTATAGCCATGTGTTTGACAAGTTTGGTGCTATAGCCATGTGTATGACAAGTTTCTGCAGTAATATTCTGTGGCGTTCAATAAAGTTTCCCTCTCCATTCTGTATTCAAAGACTATCGTGAATGAGAAGCGGTTTTCTTAAATTTAGTATATGACAGTTTCTTTAAAGCAAGTAAAATTCGTAATTCGTAAAGCTAACCGTGCAATTATTACACGATTTACCACGGTTATGTGAAATGTACATGTGTCAGGCGCAGGTGTTCATTAGGAGATTCCATTTTACAAGTCGGATGAGGAAAGGGACGTCTGCTTTCATACAAGTAACAATCGAATAAAACAAACAAATAAATTACAAGGTGAAATTTCCTCAAGTTTAACTGTTGTTTCCATCGGGAAATTGATTAACAAAGCGACACAAATAGGCATATATCCACGTAATTTCCCAACAGCTGACTCAGCTGACAAAATCACTCCCCATTTGAGAGACCACATAAACTCGTTCACTGACATTGGCGCGATGGCAACCGAGACGGGAGCATCGTCCCAACATCACTGGACGAGGTTTTTTTTCAAAAAAGGGGAGCAAGGTTGTCGAAGTTTAAAATATGTTTTCAACCTTTCATTTTAATCTTTGTTGATAATTAATTTGAGTAGTGCAATAGAATAGAAATAATGTTTTAATAGGCGTGCTAAATGGTTATTTTACGCACGGTTAATGTGGGAAAGTTTATCAATTTTAGGGCGCCGGCTTCGCCCTTGCCCTAAAATATAAACTTTCCCACACTAACCGTGCGTAAAATAACCATTTAGCACGCCTATGAAAACATTATTTCTTAAATGTGTTAAATGCTGTTAGCTGGTATAGAGGAAAGGTTTATATTGCGGTGTAATCTCAGCGCTGAGAGCGTGTTAACGATATTTCAATTTCGGACGATGCTTTTAAGTCGTTCAGCTGACATGCGCTGTTTGGAGTTTGGAGCATAGCGTGTACATACTGCTGAATATCAGTATACATTCGGGTCTCGATCCGATTTCAATGCTGTTTTCGAAGATAAAGTGATTTGTGATTCGGATGTCGTGAAATTTGCCAGTATATGGAGAATGTAGAGACGAGTAGAGGAAAAGATAACATACCAATTATTCCGTTGCTGTGTGAAAGAATTATAGTGGCTCTGGCGAACGTTATTTGGTAATAATGCCGGAAAGGGCGAGAAATGTCCTATTTTGTATTGTTAAAGTACAACATCTTCATATTTTGTCTTGTTATAATGTTATAACTGGTTTACCTAATCCGGATGGTCACAGTTTGGTTGAGATAGATCTTCGCCATGACAGCATTGGGGTCACTTTGAGTAACCCAAATGTTTTTTGAAAGGCATCCGATGACTTGGAGTAGATGTAACGAGACCCCCCCCGCCCCCCCCGCCCTCCCCGCTTCTACAAGCTGGCTTGTCTACCCTTTCTAGGATGCATCCTTGATTCTCTGAAATTTTTAAGTTACGTAAACATTAATACATGTATTAAATTAAGTTGCCGAAAGCAATTTAGATGTTTCGATTGTATCTTCAGTCATTTTCTGGGAACTGTTTTTGTAAACCATTCTCCTGTAATATCCGGTTTTCGTGCTCTGTTTTTCTATTGGCTGTCATGGATTCGGGAGTCTTAGCCTCAGTAACTCACATCAGCTGTATTTGAAAAAATATCAGAGAATGTATATATATGCTCTGCATAATTTGAGACCGACAAACAAGTTTCTTTTATATAAAAAAGAGAGGAGCGGTCGACTTATTCTATATGGAATATATCCTAAGCTCTACATGAACCGTGAAACATGTCTCCTCAAACATCCACAACAATTTCTATTTTTTCTTGCGAAAAGAAAGTGCAGAAAAGTGGAGGTTATCCTCAAACACACGGATGGGTTAGCTACAACATGTAACCTAGTGATGACGTTTATATATTGACCTTATAGTGACAATATAAGGTCAATATATAAACGTCATCACTAGGTTACATGTTGTAGCTAACGGATGGGTAAGCCTACGTGTACTCAGTAAACTTAGGCAAAAAATATAGGACAACTGCATGAAGCAAATTATGACATATCGTTCATGTGCGCCAAAACATCTTTCCCGAAAAATTCGTGCTATTCCATTGAAAAGCCAAGAGCTGCCGTTGGCGTCTCAAGGCCTCTTATTCAGCATTTTTGTTCACCAACGTGAAGATTCCCGGTGGAGGAAATCCTTTCACAGGTGCATATTTCCGGAGTCCTCGTCTTTGGCATTCTATCAAAATATATATGTCCCAGTTTTTCTTACACGAAAGTATGAAGCGATGATGAAACCCAGGTGCGGTTTTATGAATGGGCGAGAGACATAACTTACCGGTACTTACTCTACGGGATATTGCTCATCGACGGTGATGAGCAGCCGTGACGGCTGAAACTAAGGCATGTTAGCATGCGTATTGAGCAAACGAGCCATTGTGGTTTAATGTGTTATGGCGGATTAGGCCTACAAAATTATTGTTTTTGGATTCAAATTTGTATTAGGTATTTTGAGCTTCGACAGCCACCGAAGAGACACGAATCACTGTGCGGAGCTAGATGAAATGAGATGCAAATGCACCCTTCCACATCATCTATTTTCGATAAACAATAAATATATTTTATACTGAGCCTTATTTTCCATCTTGCCAAGATGACAAGAAGAAACATGGAATTGTGTATTCCATTTTCCATGCGTTCACTATTTAAGGTGTTGATGAACCGAGTGATGTTGTTGTTAAAGAGTATTTGAAAAATTGCTAAAAAAACCCCGTATGCCTGAAGAAATGGCATTGCATGTGTAGAGCACTTAGTTTCTGAAAATGTTAAGTATTGAGCATGCAAGCATGTAACCCAACAAAAAAGTGAAATCCTTACATTTGAACATATAACATATAAAGATGGTGGAAAACCTTGCCGGCGTACCCTCAAAAGATGTCAAACGACCCCATATAGGCCAACATTCTGATTACATGTCTAAAATCATCACAAGAACCGTAATGATCCCTGTGATGATTTGTATCTCAGCCACGCTTGTATTGTAGTTGTTCATGTGAACATCTTGAATGGCATGACCCCATAACCCCAAGCATCGGCTTGAGCGGTATTAGATACAATATCCAAGGGCAACGATGTAGTAGCCCTATCAAATCATCTGATGGAAAGTGATGAACTATGTGACCGTTAGATAAAAAGAAACGGACCAAAACGGGGAAATATTAGCTGAACGCAAGTCTGTGAAGCCCGACGCCGAACAAGCGCTTTCTTCCCCAAGATGATAACCACAGTCATAAAGGCTCTGTTTCTCACCACAATCAGTTTGGACCGATTTTTCCTCGTCGCAACAAGTAATGGTGGAATTCCAAATGAATTCTCAGACGAATAATCCGTATTATTCAAATAATATGTTTTAGATCGGACTACAAATGTGCAAAAATCTATCGTTGTTTCATATTATAGTTTATAATTCTGGGCCTAATTTGGTGTCATTTGCATACTCGTCAGCAAAAAAAAATGATTTCAAAATAGTGACCATTTTGGGGTACCTGAGCATCTTGTATTACATGTTTGTCTTATTTGAGACATGTGGTTTTTCCGTTCGACGTATACTTTTTTCGAAACTTAGCTGTTTCACATCATAGCTCATCATCTTGAGCTCATTTCGAGCCTATTTTGCACAATCATCTGCGCAAACACTGATGATCAAATTAAAAACGACGGCCGGCAGTGTGGTATAATCTGAAACTCATTTTTTTCTGTTGTTTGCCTAAGTTAAGATAACGTTTTTAGTTTTCAGAACAAATTTGTCAAAATCGAGCTGTTCCAACTCATACCCTGTTATTTTGTGACCATTTTCAAATGGAGTTGATACAAAATGAAATTCGGTCATGTTAAATCAAACACCTAGGTTATCCAAGCATGAAAAAGTCGTTGCACACCGGGAGATTTTCCATACAAACATGTTGACAATATTACCCAGTAAGTTATGGGTAATCCGCAAACATAAGGCATATGATAGTCATATTGGACACCATACTAGATTTTGAGGTCACATAGGTTTGGGGGAGTTATCAACGAAGCAAATTAACATCGTGAAGGGCCCATTACATGCAATGCAAGCGAACGAGCGATACTATTGGAGTTTCGCTTATCATGACTAATGGGATGAGTTGTTCGGCCACAACCACACAGTTGTCTGACCTGTAGGATATTTGATGGTCATATTTGATATTTGATTTGATACGTATATTTTCAGTAAATTATGAAATTAATAAATATAAAAGAAGTCTAAATCGAGTATTTTTCCTTCGTTTTTTTATTATTATTTTTTTCCTTTCATCGTTGACTCAAATAAAGTCATTCCCATGTGATGTCAAGCCAACACAACCCGAGTTACCGAAATGCAGCTTTTAATGTTCTACCGTACACCGATCTCTATGACATAGATACAGATTCTATCAGAAGCAAATTAACTAGTTCATTTGCTTCTGATTCTATATATATGCCACCCTGATCTCTGAACAATTATGGAGTTCACTGGCGAAATGAGGAGATAATCTAATGGGAAATATGTCAGACCGTGAACTGAATGATCGTCCTCACACTAATCAAATTTCCATTCTACACTCTTATGCATTCCAGGAAACTCTCGCATGGATATACTTGAAATTATGGACTGGGAAAACTTTATTAAAAATCAATATTATAGAAACAGGCCTGTTATCTAACACCAGACACGATAGGCGATACCTGCACATTTTGTACACGCACCCCACAAGCATAAATACTGCTATTCATCAACTTGTCTCCAGGACAATCAATGATATATTCGTAGCTAGGCGGAAATGAGCTTCTTGCCCCAAGAAGATGGCTATATAAATGGACTGAAACCCTATTTAGCTTGCTCAACTGAATTAACCGCAGATTGCCAAATCCAAGGCGACAAGTTAAAGTTCTAATCTTGCGGTTTCACCACACGGGCTGTTGGTGTTCTGATTTTGCCATTGTAATCATCCTATTCCTATATACTAGATTGTTATATACGGTTCTAACACACCCGTGGCCTGTTCTACATTCTGTTCGTTCGTTCCTTATTGGGTCAGTCATTATCTGTAACAGATCACCACTATCCAGGTAAATCCTAAATCTTTCCTGGACATTTTTAACCTCATCCTCCGGAGGAGGAGGGGGTTATTGGAATCGTCCTTGGCCATGGTGGCGGCCATTTGTACATCAAGAGCGGAAAAACTAGGAAGACCTAGGCACTGAAACTTGCCTAGTTGGTCACAATTGTAATTTTGTGTGTCTGTATAGTTTTTGGGCGATGGCAGATGAGAATTAATACGTTTTATTTGCGAAAAGATGCTCGAAATTGGAAGGGTAATTTTTACACGGAACGTGGATGTTGTTCTTCTTGTCCGTTAAGAGAATGATGAACTCACCCGGATGTTCCTGTTGTATAGATATACCCCGGGTATTTGTGAAGCGATTAGTCTCTGCACAGAGGTGACGATGGTGATCAAAGTGTTAGCTATACTCGGATCTCTTGAGCAGGAGAGTGCCTGGTTTTGCGACAACCGTAAAGTGTGATGTTCTTCCAGCATGGAGGAATAAACACAGGCGAATAAAGCACACTTGCAGATCAGGGAATGGAAAACTTACCGACGTTTACGCTTTAGTTGACCTGATAACTATTACTAGGGCAATTTTAAACATATTCTCCGTCAACTTCGGAAGAAAGATACGGAGTTGTTGGCTTGAAATGGCACAAGCCGAAGTGCGTCGGCGGACACGGGCAAGTGAACTGATATTTTTCCTTGAACGAAATCGGCAACAGACAGTCAAAATCTATATCACTTCTCTGCTAGAAAATCTCAGTTTGCCGATTTTGTTTTATTTTGAATACATTGAAATGATGCGTTGAAATAAACCCCGAAAATTCAAGCAAACTTATTTATCAAATTGTGAAGTCAAATTTTTCGTTCTTCGACAAATCGCGTGTTCAAGGGTCTCTTCTCGTTTCTTGTCTCAAACAGCTCCAATCAGAGGGATTAAACGTTGTGCTAAAAAAAAAAAAAAAAAAAAAATAATAATTTTTTTTTTAAATATTTTTTCCCATTGATAATCAATGTTCAGTTATGTTGATTCCTCAGTCAGTAAGTCTGATATTTGATTCAAAAGCCTACCTATTTTGCCAGAAATCGTGGAATTTGAATATTTTCGCTAATTTGGGCACGTTGTCCTGCCTAAAGAAATTTTACTGTGCCGAATAGAGGGATAATCATGACTAAACTTGAGCAACATTGCACATGTGACAGGGGCACTGGACATCACAATAACATTTATTTCCCAAACAAAACAAATTTTTGGACCTACCTACTCAAATTTTTCCTAGCCTAGACATATTTTGATTTTTGTTACAGTTATCACTTGGTGATCAAGAAATTTATCGAAAATATTCAGAGAAATGCTGGTTAAATGCCATGCGGTTGCGCTGAAATGTAGCTTGATTATCAATTTTTCTGTACTGTCTTGACAATCGCTCCGACACCTATGTTCCTTCATTCCGTACTTGATCCATTCGCAACATTTTTGCAAGCAAATTCCTGGAGCCATGAATATTTCAAATTCGCGCTTTTCCTCCATAAATAAATTATACCTGAGAAAATGAGCAGCCCACCTTGCCAGCTTAAAAAAAGTCGCCAAAATACGAACAGCTACGGTAATCGGTTCAGTTTAAATTGCATTTTCCCCCAATATTCCTTAGCTTTCTGTGGTGTGCGAGTCGAAAGAATAAATGCGAGATGAGTATACATACTTATTGACCCTATACCAAAGTGGAATAATCAAAACATGTTGGTTTCTGAGGATACTTTCAATTTCCTGACCATGTGTTTCTGCGGACAATGCCCCTCCATGATTTTCTCCCGTCGGAAAAGACATTGAGACACAGATTTTTTTTTTTTTATACATAATGCTTCACATCCGATTTTACAAGTTATCACCGATTTGTATTCTACGGTACCGTGTTCTATTTGACGGGAAATTCTATGCAAATCTATTATCCTAAGCGCCGTGTCATTCCTCTCCAAATTCGCGGGTTATGATCCCTTAATGGAACAGCCTATTAGAGCTGTTACTTTTGCGATGACAAACCCAAGACCACTTCGACCAAGATACTAAGATATTAAGCAACAATATACGCACGGAGGGAGATGGATTCTCCCTATATGCAAAATATGATCCCATATTATATAAAAGTGTCTCGGCCCCCAAAGAAATGTCGTCAGTAATGACGCCAGTGCAGTGATATAAATAACTCGACAGTCGTTAGCATGTTGCAGTCAGTTATATTTTCTAATATGTGTTCATGCCTGGACCTATCCCATTATTCGCTCTAGGTTAATGCAAGTTTACTTGTTTACATGTTACACCATATAGATTGATGCATCATGTTATTTTCATCATTCACTTATATGATGTTTGAATATTGATTTATTTTTAGGATATCACTTACAAGGTAAACCATAGATACGGTACCTATGCTCGTTCGTTTGTGCCGCGCGTTGTTTTATGCAAAGGTTACAAATCTGACGAAAAAAAGATAAAATTGTACACACTTGTGGAGATTGTTCTAATGTGAACTCTTCATTGTTCTTCCTTCCATGCCTATCCTCTTCATCAATCTATAATCATCAATCAAGCTCAATCTTGTCCTTAGACTTTTTCACAAGGCGAGCATTTGTATGGCTTTCCATCCTTGTGAGAAGACCTATCCAGGCGGTCTCTCTGCAGGGAGTTTCTGCGATGAACAATGCATGCTATTTCATCAGTATCTCTACACACGACTTTTCATTTCTCGGTGCTTGCAAAGCCGGAAACAAATCAAGTCAAAATGAAACCAAATCATCTTTCATTGCACTATTATGCCGCAAGGACTAATGACAAGTAAATAAAGACAATTGCACAAACATAGACGAAAGAAACATAAAACAATGAAGACATAATAAGACAATCATATAGATATAGCTTGTATATCATACAGCATGCATGTGACAGGGGTGAATTCCCTGTGTTGGGGCATATATTGAGTCAGTTTCCTATTGAAAACTGTTCGCTTCCCTTTCCCCTTAATGACTTGGAATAGAAGTAACAAGACTCCTCCCTCCCCACCCCCCCTTCGCTCGGGCGTCTACAAAATCATCTTCCAATACCGAACACAGTTTGGGGATAGCTGGCTTGTCTCTACCCTATCTAGCATGCATCCTTGATTCTCTGAGAAAAAAAATTATGTTACGCAAACAATCATCCATGTTATACATTAAGCTGCCGAAAGCAATATAGATGTTTCGATTTTATCTTCAGTCATTTTCTGGGAACTGTTTTTGTAAACAATTCTCCTGTAATCTCCGGTTTTCGTGCTCCGTTTTCCTATTGGCTGTGACGGCGTCGGGAGTCTTGCCTCAGTAACTCACATGTGAGTTGATGCATCAGCTGTATTTAAAAAAATATCGGGGAATGTATGTTTGCTCAACATAGTTTGAGACCTAAAACAAGCTATTTACACAGAGTTACACAGAAAAAAGCGGTCAACATATTCTATATTAAATAAAGGTTATCGTTGGTAAGCTTTCAATTGGGGGAAAATCTCAGTCTTTCAATTGGGAAAGAAAAGTGCAGAAAAGTGGAGTTAATTCCCAAGCACACGGATGGGTAAGCCGACGTGTACTCAATAAACTTAGGCAAAAAAAATATAGTACATCTGCATGGAGCAAATCATGACATATCGTTCATGTGCGCCCAATCAAATCCAATTAAATCGTATCTGCTTCCCAATTTGCATATAAACCGATATATCCAAATGGGGGAGCAGGTAGAATATAATTTTAATTAGACTGATATGCGCCAAAACATCTTTCCCAAAAAAAGTCGTGCTATTCCAAAGAAACGCCGGAGCTGCCGTTGGCGTCTGAAAGCCTCTTATTCAGCATATTTTGTTCACCAACGTGAAGATTCCCGGTGGAGGAGTCCTCTTCTTTGGCATTCTATCAAAATATATATGTCCCAATTTTTATACACGAAAGTATGGAGCGATGATGAAACCCAGGTGCAGTTTTAGGAATGGGCGAGAGACATAACTTACCAGTATACTTGCTCCGCCGTGATGAGCAGCCGTGACGGCTGAAGCAGCCGTGACGGCTGAAACTAATCCCTGTTAGTAAGCGTGGGGAGCAAACGAGCCGTTGACGATATGACGGATTAGGCCTAAATTTATTATTTTCGATTCAAATTTGTCTGGGGTATTTTGAGCTTCGACAGCCACCGAAGAGATACGAATCACTGTGCGGAGCTAGATGAAATGAGATACAAATGCACCCTTCCACATCATCTGTTTCCGATAAACAATCAATATATTTTGTAGTGCGCCTTATTTTCCATCTTGCCAAGATGCCAAGAAGAAACATGGAATTGCTTAGCCCATTTTCAATGGGTTCACTCTTCACGGTGAACCGAGTGATGTTGTTGTTGTTGTTAAAGAGTATTTGAAAAATTGCTAAAAAGCGTATGCCTGAAGAACTGACATTGCATGTGTAGGGCACTTAGCTTCTGAAAATGTTAAGTATTGAGCATGCAAGCATGTAACCCAACAACAAAGTGAAAACCTTACTCTTGAACATATAACATATAAAGATGGTGGAAAACCATGCCAGCGTACTCACAAGATGTCAAACGACCCCGTAGGCCAACATTCTGATTGAATATCTAAAAACATCACAAGAACCGTAATGATCCCTGTGATGATTTGTATCTCAGCCACGCTTGTATTGTAGTTGTTCATGTGAACATCTTGAATGGCATGACCCCATAACCCCAAGCACCGGCTTGAGCGGTATTAGATACAATATCCAAGGGCAACGATGTAGTAGCCCCACCAAATCATCTGATGAAAAGTGATTAACTATGTGACCGTTAGATAAAAAGAAACGCACCAAAACGGGGAAATATTAATAGAACGCAAGTCTGTGAAGCCTGACGCCGAACAAGCGCTTTCTTCTCCACGATGTTAACCACAGTCATAAAAGCTCTGTTTCTCACCACAATCAGTTTGGACCGATTATTCCTCGTCGCAACAAGTAATGTTTGAATTCCAAATGAATTCTCAGACGAATAATCTGAGAATTGTTCGCATTATTCAAATAATATGTTTTAGATCGGACTAAAATCTACAAAAATCTATCGTTGTTTCATATTATAGTTTATAATTCTGGGCCTAATTTGGTGTAATTAGCATATACTCGTCAGCAAAAAAAAAATTATTTCAAAATGGTGGCTATGTCGGGTTATCTGATCATCTTGTATTACATGTTTATCTTATACGATACATGTGGTTTTTCTGTTCGAAGTATACCTTTTTCGAAACTTAGCTGTTTCATATCATAGCTTATCATCATGAGCTCATTTCGAGCCTATTTGCACAATCATCTGCGCAAACACTGATGATCAAATTAAAATGAAACTCATTTTTTCCTGTTGTTTGCCTAAGTTAAGATAACTAGTTTTCAGAACAAATTTGTCAAAATCGAGCTTTTCCAACTCATACCGTGTTATTTGGTGACCATTTTCAAATGGAGTTGATACAAAATGGAATTCAGTCATGTCATATCAAACCTAGGTTATCCAAGCATGAAAAAATCATTCAACACCGGGAGATTTTCCATACAAACATGTTGACAGTATTACCCAGTAAGTTATGGGTAATCCGCAAACATAAAGCATATGATAGACATATTGGACACCATACTAGATTTTGAGGTCACATAGGTTTGGGGGAGTTATCAACGAAGCAAATTAACATCGTGAAGGCACCATTACATGCAACGCAGCGAACGAGCGATACTATTGGAGTTTCGCTTATCATGACTTATGCGATGAGTTCTTCGGCCACAACCACACAGTTGTCTGACCTGTAGGATATTTGATGGCAATCTAATTAAAATTAAATCCTATCTGATCCCCATTCGGATATGACGCTTGTAGGATCTAACAGGCTTGCAGTATGGCGTGTTAACCAATCCCGAGAACGCTTCATAGTGCTTTGAAGGAAACATTGATGACAAAGAATTTTTGGTTGGCTCAGCCGAATTAACCGGCTCGCTCTTTTCATGTTGCCGCGGTCTCGACATTGTGGCACCATAATAGGGGGTAGATATATAGACTGATCTTTAGTGTAAACATTGGGGTAAATGGACACAGTGAACCTATCTCCCCTCCCAGACTTCAAATGGATGAGTCCAGATGCGACCATGATGTCATAATGCTATTAAATATTCATGGTATGGGCGCTCAGAACACCAAATTCAATTGAAATACGTAAGATCCTACATAGCGACATGTACGATCGGGGAGCATTGATAGGATATTAATTGATTAAGACTAATTTGATGGTAGATGCATACGTATATTTTCAGTAAATTATGAAATTAATAAATATAAAAGAAGTCTAAATCGAGTATTTTTTCATACGTTTTTTTTTATATTATTTTTTTTTTTTTTTCCTTTCATCGTTGACTCAAATAAATAATGTGATGTCAAGCCAACACAACCCGAGTTACCGAAATACAGCTTTTAATGTTCTACCATACCCTGATCTCTGACATAGATACAAATTCTATCAGAAGAAAATTAACTAGTTATTTGTTTCTGATTCTATATATGTGCCAGCCTGATCTCTGCACTATTATGGAGTTCGCTGGCGAAATGAGGAGATAATCTAATGGGAAATATGTCAGGCCGTGAACTATGTGATCGTTCCCACACTAATCAAATTTCCATTCTACACTCTTATGCATTCCAGGAAAATCGCGCATGAATATACTTGAAATTATGGACTGAGAATACCGGAAACATCGGATGCCTCGTGTGGATTTATGGCTCTAGGAATACTCTATTAAAAATCAATATTATAGAAATAGGCCTGTTATCTAACGCCAAAAACGATATGCGATACCTGCACATTATGTACACGCATCCCACAAGCATATATACTGCTATTCATCAATTTGTCTCCAGGACAAGCAATGATATATTCGTAGCTAGGCGGAAATGAGCTTCTTGCCTCAAGAAGACGGCTATTAATGGACTGAAACCCTATTTAGTTTGCTCAAATGAATTAACCGCAGACTGCCAAATCCAAGGCGACAAGTTAATGTTCTAATCTTGCGGCTTCACCACACGGGCTGTTGGTGTTCTGATTTTGCCATTGTAATCATCCTATTCCTATACTAGATTGTTATATACGGTTCTAACACACCCGTGGCCTGTACTACATTCTGTTCATTCGTTCCTTATTGGTTCAGTCATTATCTGTAACAGATCACCACTATCCAGGTAAATCCTAAATCTTTCCTGGACATTTTTGGTGATTCGAATGAGTTCTTGAGTCGATGCCTCTATTATACATTCTATAACACTTGTGTCAATAACATCGAGATAACTACTGCAATAATTACAAGATTTACCAAGGTTATGTGAAATGTATACATGTGTCAGGCGCGGGTGTTCATTAGGAGATTCCATTTCATAAGTCGGATGAGGAAAGGGACGCCTGCTTTCATACAATCGAATAAAATAAACAAATAAATTACAAGATGAGATTTCCTTCTCAAGTTTAACTGTTGGTTTCATCGGGAAATTGATTAACAGTGCGACACAAATAGGCATATATCCACGTAATTTCCCACAGCTTACTCAGCTGACAAAATCACTTCCCATCTGAGAGACCACATAAACTGGTCCACTGACATTGGCACGATGCCAACCGAGACGGGAGCATCGTCCCAACATCAGTGGACGAGCTTTTTCAAAAAAGGGGAGAAAGGTTGTCAAAGTTTAAATATGTTTTCAACCTTTCATTGTAATCTTTGTTGATAATCGCCCTTGCCATAAAATATAAACTTTCTCACACTAACCGTGCGCAAAATAATGATTTAGCACGCCGATATATGAAAACATTATTGCTTAAATCTCGTACATTTCATCCCCCGCTCTTGTTTTGAATTGGCATGTCGCTATCCCAAGCCTGCGGTTTTTGCTTTGACTTCCGATGTCGATTTCAGGTTGACATCGAAGCAGTTTGGCCCGTGATGAAACTGAAACCTGTCACATCTCATACCTCGCAGCGGATTGACCTAATCAACTAGCTTAGCGTGTTCACTGATTGGGACGATTTAGAGGAAACCCCTTGATCTATTTATATCCAGAATTCGTATGGGTAACTAACTAAGCCAGTGTAGCGATCCTAACAGATCGATCGATACACTGACTCGCGAGGATGCTAAAAAACAGCCGTACTTAATATGTAGTAAATCGGCTGCGCACATTTTGACTAAACCATATTCCCTATTATTATATGACTGTGCGTGTTACTCTTCCTCCATTGGACCATTCGCCGTCACGTGGCTGTCGCTAATTTTCCATATTGACTCCGAAGCGGGTCCATAAATGTGATATTGACTCGGCGTGACGTATGCGTCTGCTCAGCCAATGAAAATAGTCGTTGGATTGACCGTCGGTGTACAATTTGGCTGAAAGCAGGTACGAGATCGTCGGGAGCAAAGGAGTGAGTGAGTGAGTAGGATTTAACGTCGTTTTCAACAATTTTTCAGTCATGTCACGACGGTACCTACATGTGCCAGGACACGAGAGTGCCCACAGTTCCTTTTACCCTGGACACTGATAAGCCCAGCTGTGAGCGGGCATATTGAATATCCTGAAAGTCCTCGGTGGGTTTCGAACCCGCGCCAGACCGGCAGTCGAGATCCAGAGCGTGCACTCTTTCCCCACGACCACTCTCCCGCCCCCTCGGGAGCAAAGGAAATACCTTATTATATGCTATATTCTAACTGCTTTCACCAATTTAACGAGAAGTGTCAAATAATAAAACAATTATAATCTTTTGATATCGGTCAATATGTGGTTTTGTGGACCTGAGAAAACAATATATTGACCTCATCAAAAGACTGTAATTGTATAATATTCACCGCTCCAAATGACCCACAACACCAGGTAGCCTGACTTTTCCGCTCAAACGTATAAAAAAAATTCAGCATACATTCTCCACCATTTCTTTCGAGCTACGGCTGTCAGAAATTAGGTCATTCCGCCCGACAGAATCACAGCGAATATGGGAGTTTTTCACTATTGAAATTTTAAAAGGTTGTTTGGATATTTTTTAGTGTCGAATATTATAGAAATATTTTAAAATATAACACAAACAATTTCTCGTCCAGTCAGTTATAATGACCAATCAAATTTCACCGAAAGTCTTGATTCATTGTTTGTAGCCTACACTCTCACCGATCTGGTCATATCCGTACATGGACATCATGGCATGATACATATATTCCAGTTATGTGGTATGTTGCTTGATGGTAAACGTAGGTAAAACGTTTCTCGAAACGACACTCGAATGTATAACATAAAAGGCGGGAATGAATGATGATCTTCTCCTTCAGACGGTCTAGATTATCTCGCTGCGACTTTGTATAGCCTATCATTTTGGGATCATTTTCAGCCTATTTGCTTACCCCCCCCCCCCCTCAACGAACACAGGATGTGACTGCATTCTCGTCGTTTGTCTTCAAAATATTTGCTTTTTTACGCATAAAAGTGCCCAAACTTATTTTATTTTACATCAAATAAATATATCACAATTTGTTTTTTAGTTCTTTTGGTGAAAATTAGCATAAATAAAAATTCGGAAAATCGGACAGAAAAATCGATCAAACAATCCATTTTCAGAGTATGATCGGCCATCTTGAATGTTTTGCTACAAGATAATCTAATTTGTGGTATTTCAGCTCTCTATCAGGGGGAATAAACAAAATATTCAGGGCATTGGGGGGGACAGAGAGAAATGATCACCACCACCACCACCACCACCACCACACACGCACGTCAGCTTAGGATACACCCAAATCGTCATGACCAGATAGAGTTAAACAGCATAGGATTAATAGTAAATCAGTGCATCTTAACGGTGGAGTACTGCAATATACAGATATCGGATCCTGTGACGCGTGACATCAGCAGTTGTCTACGGGTGGGAAGTATCATGTAACTTACTGGGTTACAACAAATTTAGACGAACAATTTGGAATTGGATATAAGGATATAATAACGTTTATTATTTCATATACCGTACTACAGCCTTGGAGTTTATGTCACTGTTATCGCTGGTATTTTATCATAACCTGCAGCTATAGATGCTATATCGCTAAATGTATCCACGTCAATACCAATCAAATTAATACATGCCCTGTCTGTTACTGCATTGTGAACTAGCTTCTAATTATGTCATCTGTCGGCATATCTCAAAGCCACAAATTAATACGACCCGCAAACTCATTACTGTGGCGGATGAAAGACCAGTAATTACCTAGCAGGTAATCAACTAATGACGTAGGCATGGTCCTACGACTCACCTATACTATATTGTACGTTTAATAGGCCTGATAATAGATATAGTACGGAGCCGTAAAAGGGACATGGAAATTATTTTTTTCAGCCTCTATTTTTTTTATTTTTATTTTTTTTTAAGTCGTTATAACGACTTAATTGACCACTGAAATTGCAGCATTAAGTCGTTAGAACGACTTATTAAGTCGTTATAACGACTTAATCCACCAATGAAATTCCGTCTTACTTCTGCAGCTTTTATTTTGTTAACTGACAACTGCCCTCAAAACAGCGTTTAGATATGCAGTATGAAGTCTGATAATGCCATTGAAGTAATAAACTTTGGATAAATTGGAGAGATATGTAGGCTATAGAGGTGGGAAATGTTGACGACGTCTGCCGACTAAAAGGCAACCCTATGACTCTATGCCCAAACCTGCCAATTCACATGGCTTCTCTGTGTTGGTCCGATAATATCGCCAAAATTGTTTTGCTCGCCACCCTCCATTACAGATAATTGAGGAGCTTGTAGCGTTGGCTCGGGCAGTATGGCGGCTCACTTCAAAGAATTAAACATGGGTCAGACATGCTGATAATTGTATAGGTAGCCGTAGTTCACTCCTAAACAGCCAAGCGAAAAAATGTGAAATACAGGCGGATTTTACTAACACCTATTCAGGCACGGCGGAGCCGGGGGAGAGGGGTGGGATGGGTTGAGGGGCTAAACACTGGATTATAGTTTTGATGATTTTTCGCAGAGAATAACACATGTGATACAAGTGCCGTAATCCTACTATCATAATGCACCACAACACAGCGTTTGCATGCGTGAATTCGACACTTTCTGGGAGAGTCGTTCATAGATTGAACAAGACTGAACTTATGGAGTTTTACATCCAGTTATGAAAAATGGAGAGACCCATGCAATCAAAAACATGAGAGTGGGAACTGAGCTCCGGATCGAGCAACGGTTTAATGTTCATTCAAAACAAACAGAAAATATACCGTCAAAATGCACCAAAAACAAAATAAATCGAACATAATGTATGTAGATTAACTTTCACTTTTGTTTCGCATAAGCACGCATCGATATTGAAAAGTATCAGACCTTATGCCCCCATTTGACATTCTGGTAAAACACATACAAATCAGGACTAACACTTCACACGTGGAGCGCTCGTAGCCATAATGTTTGCATATTCAACATCGAAATATAGTTGATCTCTCTCTCATTTTTTTTACAGGTCTAATGGGGGGGGGGCGGGACCCCCCTGACCCCCACCCCCCGTAGATCTGCCCTTGATAGTGCCTATCTAAACGCTGTTTCACCGGGGCCGAATAACGCATCGTATAATTCATGATAGTTAGTCAGCTAACAAAATAAAAGCGGCAGAAGTAAGACGGAATTTCATTGGTCAATTAAGTCGTTATAACGACATAATAAAAAAAAAATAAATAAAAAAAAAAAAATAGCCTCTATTTTTTTTTATTTTATTTTTTAAGTCGTTATAACGACTTAATTGACCAATGAAATTGCAGCATTAAGTCGTTAAAACGACTTATTAAGGTGAAACAGCGTTTAGATAGGCACTATCAAGGGCAGATCTACGGGGGGGTGGGGGTTTAAAAAAAAAAAAAAAAAAATAGGGGCTGAAAAAATAATTTCCATGTCCCTTTTACGGCTCCGTAATATAGAGATGGGAAGATGAATGAGAGTATTCAGCAACAATATACGCACGGAGGGAGTTAGATTCTCCCTATGCAAAATATTATCCCATATTATATAAAAGTGTCTCGGCCCCCAAGAAACGACGTCAGTAATGACGTCAATGCAGTGATATAAATAACTCGACAGTCGTCAGCATGTTGCTGTCATCAGTCAGATTTTCTCATATGTGTTCATACCTGGACCTATCCCTTTATTCGTTCTAGGTTAATGCAAGTTTACTTATTTAAATGTTACACCATAGATTGATACATCACGTTATTTTCATCATTCACTTATATGATGTTTGAATATTGATTTATTTTTAGGATATCACATTCAAGGTAAACCATAGATACAGTACCTGTGCTCGTTAGCTTGTGCCGCTCGTTGTTTTATGCAAAGGCTACAAATCTGACGAAAAAAGATAAAATTTTTACACACTTGTGAAGATTATTCCAATGTGAACTCTTCATTGTTCTTCCTTCCATGCCTATCCTCTTCATCAATCATCTGAAATCATCAATCAAGATTTATCTTGCCCTAAGGCTTTTTCACACAGTGAGCATCTGTATGGCTTTTCATCGTTGTGAGAAGACCTATCCAGGCGGTCTCTCTGCAGAGATTTCTGAGATGAACATATGCAAGTTATTTCATCATTAGCTCTACACACGTCGTTCATTTCTTTGTAATTGAAAAGCAGGAAACAAATCAAAGCAAAATGGAATCAAATAAATTTTTATCGCACTATGATGCCACAAGGACTAATGGCAAGTACATAAAGGTAAAATCGCGCAAACATAGACGGAGTAACAAAAACAATTATATAAATCTAGCTTGTATATCATGCAGCATGCATGTGACGGGTGACATATTGGACACACTACTGGATTTTGAGCTCACATAGGTTTGGGGGGTTTATCAATGAAGCAAATGAACATCGTGAAGGGGCCATGCAACTGAAGCGAACGAGCGATGCTATTGACGTTTCACTTATCATGAATTATACGATGCGTTATTCGGCCACCACAACACAGTCGGCCTACCTGTAGGATATTTGATGGTAGATGCATACGTATATTTTCAGTAAATTATGAAATTAATAAATATAAAAGAAGTCTAATTCGAGTATTTCTTCCTTCGTTTTTTTTATTATTGTTATTTTTATTTTTTTTTTTCCTTTCATCGTTGACTCAAATAAAGTCATTCCCATGTGATGTCAAGCCAACATAACCCGAGTTACCGAAATACAGCTTTTAATGTTCTACCATACCCTGATCTCTATGACATAGATACAGATTCTATCAGAAGCAAATTAACTAGTTCATTTGCTTCTAATTCTATATATATGCCTGATCTCTGTACTATTATGGAGTTCGCTGGCGAAATGAGGAGATAATCTAATGGGAAATATGTCAGGCCGTGAACTATGTGATCGTCCCCACACTAATCAAATTTCCATTCTACACTCTTATGCATTCCAGGAAAATCTCGCATGGATATACTTGAAATTATGGACTGGGAATACCGGAAGCATCGGATGCCTCGTGTGGATTTATGTCTCTATGAATACTCTATTAAAAATCAATATTATAGAGTGAGTGAGTGAATAGGGTTTAACGTCGCTTTCAACATTTTTTCAGCTATATCACGACGGGGAAGGGAAGGGATGGGAGGGGGAGGGACAGGGGCACCTACTTGTAACAGAGCAGATCTAATGCTGCCATTTTATAGTGCTGTCCCACTGAAATATCATGCCGTAGGCAGACATGACACCCCACTCGGTCACATTATACTGACACCGAGCGAACCAGTCCTTGTTCTATCCTCTTAATGCTGAGCGTAAGCGAGGGAGCAACAAGTTCCATTTTTCAAGTCTTAGGTATGACCCGGCCTGGGATCGAACCCAGTACCTACCGCTTACGAGGCCGACGCTCTAACCATTAGACCACCGCAGTGCCGTCCCAATATTATAGAAATAGGCCTGTTATCTAACGCCAGACACGATAGGCGATACCTGCACATTTTGTACACGCATCCCACAAGCATATATACTGCTATTCATCAACTTGTCTCCAGGACAAGCAATGATATATTCGTGGCTAGGCGGAAATGAGCTTCTTGCCCCAAGAAGACGGCTATAAATGGACTGAAACCCTATTTAGCTTGCTCAACTGAATTAATCGCAGATTGCCAAATCCAAGGCGACAAGTTAATGTTCTAATCTTGCGGCTTCACCACACGGGCTGTTGGTGTTCTGATTTTGCCATTGTAATCATCCCATTCCTATACTGGATTGTTATATACGGTTCTAACACACCCGTGGCCTGTACTACATTCTGTTCATTCGTTCCTTATTGTTATTGGTTCAGTCATTATCTGTAACAGATCACCACTATCCAGGTCAATCCTAAATCTTTCCTGGACATTTTTGGTGATTCGAATGAGTTCTCAAGTCGATGCCTCCATTATACATTCTATAACACTTGTGTCAATAACATCGAGATAACCAGTGGAATAATTACACGATTTACAACGGTTATGTGAAATGTACATGTGTCAGGCGCAGGTGTTCATTAGGAGATTCCATTTCACAAGTCGGATGAGGAAAGGAACGTCTGCTTTCATACAAGTAACAATCGAATAAAACAAACAAATAAATTACAAGCTGAAATTTCCTTCTCAAGTCTAACTGTTGGTTCCATCGGGAAATTGATTAACAAAGCGACAGAAATAGGTATATATCCACGTAATTTCCCAACAGCTGACAAAATCACTTTCCATCTGAAAGACCACATCAACTCGTCCACTGACATTGGCACGATGCCAACCCAGACGGAAGCATCATCCCAACATCAGTAGACAAGCTTTTTTCAAAAAAGGGGAGAAAGGTTGTCAAAGTTTAAATACGTTTTCAACCTTTCATTGTAAGCTTTGTTGATAATCGCCCTTACCCTAAAATATAAACTTTCCCACACTAACCGTGCGTAAAACAACCATTTAGCACGCCTATGAAAACATTATTTCTTAAATCTCGTACATTTCATCCCCCCCGCTCTTGTTTTGAATTAGCATGTCGGTATCCCAAGTCTGCGGTTTTTGCTTTGACTTCCGATGTCGGTTTCAGGTTGACATCGAAGCAGTTTGGTCCGCGATGAAATTGAAACCTGTCGCATCTCATACCTCGCAGCGGATTGGTCTATCAACTAGCTTAGCGTATTCACTGATTGGGTCGATTTAGAGGAAACCCCTTGATCTATTTATATCCAGAACTCGTATGGGTAACTAACTAAGCCAGTGTATCGATCCTAACAGATCGATCGATACAATGACTCGCGAGAATGCTAAAAAACAGCCGTACTTATTATGTAGTAAAGCGCACATTTTGACTAAACTATATTCTCTAATATTCACCGCCCCCAATGACCCACCACGCCAGGTAGCCTGACTTTTTCCGCTCAAACGTATAAAAAATTCAGCATACATTCACCACCAATTTTTTCGAGCTACAGCTGCCAGAAATTGGGTCATTCCGCCCGACAGAATCACAGCGAATATGGGGGGTAGACCCCGAGTTTTTCTCTATTGCAATTTTAAAAGGTTGTTTGGATATTTTTTAGTGTCGAATATTATAGAAATATTCTAAACAATTTCTCGTCCAGTCAGTTATAATGACCAATCAATCTTCACCGAAAGTCCTGATTCATTGGTGGTTTGTGACCTACACTCTCACCGATCTGGTCATATCCGTACATGCACATCATGGCATGATACATATATTCCAGTTTTGTGGTATGTTGCTTGATAGTAAACGTAGGTAAAACGTTCGTCGAAACGACACTCGAATGATAACATAAAAGGCGGGAATGCATGATGACCTTCTCCTTCAGACGGTCTACATTATCTCGCTGTAACTTTGTAGCCTGTCATTTTGGGATCACTTTCAGCCTATTTGCATACCCCCTCCAGCCTCCCCCCCCCCCCAATCTCGCTCACACCGAACACAGGATGTGGCTGCATTTTCGTCGTTTGTCTTCAAAATGTTTGCCTTTTTACGCATAAAAGTGCCCAAACTTATTTTACATCAAATAAGTATATCATAATTTGTTTTTTAGTTCTTTTGGGGAAAATTAGCATACATAAAAATTCGGAAAATCTGAGAGAAAAATCGATCAAACAATCCATTTTCAGAGTATGATCGGCCATCTTGAATTTTTTCCTACCAGATAAATCTAATTCGTGGTACAGCTCTCTATCCGGGGAAATAAGCAAACTATTCAGGGCATTGGGGGGACAGAGAGAATTGATCACCACCACCACCACAACACACACACGCCAGCTTGGGGTACACCCCAAATCGCCATGACCAGGTAGGGTTGAACAGCATAGGATTAATAGTAAATCAGTGCATCTTAACGATGGAGTACTGCAATATACAGATATCGGATCCCGTGACGCGTGACATCAGCAGTTGTCTACGGGTGGGAAGTATCATATAACTGGGTTACAACAAATTTAGACGAACAATTTGGCATTCGATATAAGGATATAATAACGTTTATTATTTCATATACCGTACTACAGCCTTGGAGTTTATGACACTCTTATCACTGGTATTTTATCATAACCTGCAGCTATAGATGCTATATCGCTAAATGTATCCACGTCAATAACAATCAAATTCATACATGCTCTGCATGTCTGTTACTGCATTGTGAACTAGCTTCTAATTATGTCATCTGTCGGCGTATCTCAAAGCCGCAAATTAATACGACCGGCAAACTCATTACTGTGGCGGATGAAAGATCAGTAATTACCTAGCAGGTAATCAACTAATGACGTAGGCATGGTCCTACGACTCGCCTATAATATACTGTACGTTTAATAAGCTTGATAATAGAGATAGAGATGGGAAGATGAATGAGAGTATTAAGCAACAGTATACGCACGGAGTGAGTTAGATTCTCCCTATGCAAAATATGATCCCATATTATATAAAAGTGCCGCGGCCCCCAAAGAAACGTCGCCAGTAATGACGTCAGCGCAGTGATATAAATAATTCGACAGTCGTCAGCATGTTGCAGTCAGTCAGATTTTCTCATATGTGTTCATACCTGGACCTATCCCATTATTCGTTCTAGGTTAATGCAAGTTTACTTGTTTACATGTTATACCATAGATTGATACATCATGTTATTCTCATCATTAATTTATATGATATTTGAATATTGATTTATTTTTAGGATATCACTTACAAGGTAAACCATAGATGCGGTACCGGTGCTCGTTAGCTTGTGCCGCTCGTTGTTTTATGCAAAGGTTACAAATCTGACGAAAAAAAAGATAAAATTTTTACACACTTGTGGAGATTATTCCAATGTGAACTCTTCATTGTTCTTCCTTCCATGCCTATCCTCTTCGTCAATCTGCAATCATCAATCAAGATTTATCTTGCGCTAAGGCTTTTTCACACAGTGAGCCTTTGTGTGGCTTTCCACCCTTGTGAGAGGACCTATCCAGGCGGTATCTGTGCTGGGATTTCTGCAATGAACATATGCAAGCTATTTCATCATTATCTCTCCACACGTCTTTCACTTCTTTATAATTGAAAAGCAGGGAACAAATCAAATCAAATCAATTTTTATCGCACTATTGTGCCACAAGGACTAATGGCAAGTACATAAAGGCACAATTGCGCAACCATAGACGAAGTAAAACAATTATATCAATCTAGCTTGTATATCATGCAGCATGCATGTGACAGGGGTGATTTCATTGAACTGTGACAGATAATCTCTGGAATAAACAAATTCCGTAACAGCATCAATAACTTGTAGCACATTGTCTAATCTAGATCATGTATATTTTGCCGAGCTGTGAACGTAAGATTTACATACGATAAGTTTTGAGCAATCTGAAGTGCATCTCCTCCTCTTTTACCCCACACTGGTGATATATCTGGGAGTAAATGTAACGTCATATATCATTTACCACGTTGAGCACTTATTCTGCATCTTATTACGACAACCATATGTTTGTGGCTGCACAAATTAAAATAATGTCCTTTGCTCTGAAGTGATGTTTGACATGATATGTTTCAAGTTTCGGGAGTAATGAAAGGTATTCTGTCTACTTGCTTTTGTATTTCAAACTTTTCTTGGCAAATCTCACGGTGCCTTTCGGTTAGGTACAACACTGGTTCTCCCATTGATTACCACAGCTAAAAGAGAACAACAATATTAATAAAGCTGATCCAACTGTTACACCTATTCCCATGAAATTGTTTTAAGTAAGCATTATATACCAGTATTTGGTATTTGAGGGTAAAATATGTGGAGATATTTTACATTATTAAAAACTGCAAACAATTTCATAGAACCTCTATTTTCTCTGTATCTTTGACGCTGAGTATTGCGAATTTAATATAATTACGACAGTTGTTCATATAACCATGCAATCCAAACTTCGAATTGGTTGATTCATACACATTTCCAAATTTCATACACAGTTGGAACTCGTGCTTTCATACGAAATACGTGACTGGCGCGAAAATTCTTTTATGGACGACGGTTGAATATTGAATGTCGGATCTGACGCTTGCTATTTGAAGAAGTACAAGATTATGGGTTGTTTTAGCGTGTTGAATAATTCACGCATGTTTAAAACCATTTAATATGGAGTACCACCCAGATTATACCAGTCACGTTTCTGATCATTTGATCTTCAATTTATTGCCAAATCAGACGTGATAACGACTACGGAATTCCATGTACATCAGATATGTAGGTCGAGTAACCTTTCCCCATCAGAACTATATAAATATTGTGTGTAACATTCTCGATTCATTCTTGTATCAACTGATGAAAATTCGGTTCTGAAGAATCGATCACCCAATTCCGTGAAACCGTATACAGCCAGCCGAATTAAGTTGATAAAGAATGACCCACCATGCGCTCATCTCATCTATGATGGAATATGTATATAAAGGAAAGAATCAGACTTGAACAAGCGTCATCGACCAGCCCCCGAAATAAGTCAGAATGTTCCGGGGCTATCGGTGGATCGCTGGCACATTTGTTAATATTTCCATTTCATTCACATACGTGACGGAAAGGATCGATGGAATGCCGATTGCTGAGTAGAACCATTGATTAAGATTAATTGTATATCACTTCGGTCCCACTGCTTTCGTTATATACACTGCATTCGTGGGAAGAAGGGTCGAACACAATTGGGTTGTACAATTACAAGCGTCTGGTCCGTCCTTCATAATTCAGCCGTCGTCCATTAAAGAATATCCGCGTCCATAATCCAAAGAACTTTTTCCATATAACAGCATTAGCACCAAATTCAAAAAGACAATCATAGTATACATAAACATAGGCTAATTTCCTGCAAGAGAGAAGCGGCCAGTTTTCAATGATGCCGGCAAGACATCATGATATTCCCAAAATATCAAATCCGTGTCGCTGATCAGTATTCTTAACCCATATGATATTCGTTGTAAATTCGTCATCTAGAGAACGATGTATCTCAGCCACGCTTTGGTTGTGACTTCATATGAGCACCATGAGGATCTTGAAGTACATGGGTTCATACGGCCCCTAGCCCCGGGTTAAGCAGAATTAGACCTAAGTACGAAACGCAACGCCATAGATCTTCACTCTGTGCTCGTATTTTGCTATCAGCATGCGATATGTATCGCCAAATTTGATAAACTTTGAGTGGAAGCACTTGGTGGTATAGCCCTATTTCATAAATTTCTGCAATAATGTTTTGTGACGTTGATTAAAATCCTCACATTTAACACAGGATCTAGCAAATGCTACTAGGTGAGATATGTATACGCCATATGCAGGTCCCACTGGAATATTACTGTCCAGAAAGGGATAATTTACGATGTCGAAATTGTAATCACTTTTGTCATAAAGTCGATGAGAGAGAATGCCCGCTTCATTTTTATAGAGATATAGGTCTAGATATGATGTACCGGTATGGTTATCTGTAGTTTCCTTCATATCCAGTGAAGGTGGATATATATCCTTCACTGCGTCATTTATATAGCGATTCTCCACAGCGAGAAGCGTTTGGTAAATAAGAAGGAACGGGCTTTGAAATGATCGGTTTTTAAAAGCGCCTGCATAAAGTCATATTCATAAGAGAACAGATATAGGTCAGCCAACAGGGGTGCGCAATTAGTACCCATTGAAATACCAATATGCTGTTGACATATTGTGTTGCCACTCGGTGTAGCTGATAATATTTAAACACGCAACACAAAACCCCGAATATTAGTTGATCAGACAACAGGGATTCCTCCAGGAACGTCACTATTATCTGGTTCTATACATTTGAATTGCCGCTTATATTCTGCAGTATTCACACAGATGGAGACTATGGTTTCAATCTATATTGCTTTACTGACAACATGTAACGATATATTAAGACTAAAACTACGAATGATTAACTACGAAAAACAGAGGAAGATTTTCACCACCGCCAATCAACAACAGGATCAACACAAATCTTACTGAGAAGTTCTAAAATCATAATGACAAGGGTAATCATTTGACAGCGTGCAACAATAACAAAGATGTGGCAGTACTTGGATGGAAACACATTATCGGTGTGAACTCAGTCATTCTATGTTTCTATAGTGCTCTTCTGAATAATTATTCAGTTTAATATTTTAATAAATCTGAGATATGAACAATATCTGCAGTTGCTTGATTAAGGCTGAGTTTCCCCCTTCGCTTGTAGCGGTCGTTGTTCCATGCAATCGTTACAAAATATAACCGAAAGAGGATAACATTTTGCACATATTCATCGAAAATTGTTCCAGTGCAAACTTTTTATTGCTCATCCTTCAATGCCCATCCACGTCATCGATCTGCAATCATCAATCAAGATATTTCTTGTTCTAAGTCAAATTCATATAGCGAGCATCTGTATGGCTTTCCACTCCTGCGAGTTATTGAGGATCCATCCAAGGGGTCTCTCGGCAGGGGGTCGCCCTCCATGGATGTTCTGCACTGCGAATGAACATATGCATCCTACTTCTTCAGTATCTATCATTTTTTTGCCACTGCAAAGCTGGATGTATGGAGCATGGATACATGTAAACAATATATACAAATACAGACAAGCGGTGGGAAATATTGACGACGTCTTGCGATTAAAAAACAACCATATGACTCTCGACACCTAACGTTCAGTTCCGAGAATACGGTGGATTCTCGGGCGTAGCCTTAGTATCTCAGCCGTGCTTTTAAAGGCAAACTTGAGTGTGACATTAAGCCAAATTCTCTCCCTTTTAAAGGCAGCTGTTCATGTGGAGACTATCCACACGGCCCCTAGAACCGGCTTAAGCGAAATTAGATGCGCTAGCTCGGTAGCTGTGATGACAGATCTTCAGTCCATCTGAAGTCCATCTTCAGTATATTTAGCCATGTTTAGACCGTATAATCCGGGATTTGATCTCATAAAAACCTTTAGAATAACACCGCGAACTATTTTTATTAGTGGATGTCCAATTTATTGCCAAATCATACATCTCTTACCAGACGTGATAACGACTACGAAATTTAATATACATCCTATGAACTTCCCGCATGAGCATTCAGATATGTAGGTCAAGTAGTCTTTTCCATCAAATTATTTTATTATTATCCCTAGCATTCCCGATCCTGTCCTTGTATCAACTGATGGAAATTCGGATCGGATGAACTCTTAGCCCAATTCGCTGACACCGTGTTATCGCCAGCAGAATTAAGGTGCTGAGGAATGGCCCGCCATGCGCTCACCTCATCTATGATGGAATATGTATACAACGAGAAGAATGAGACTTGAACAAGCGTCATCGACCAAACCCAGGAATAAGCCAAAATGTACCGGGGCTATCGGCGGATCGCTGGCTCATTTGTTAGTATTCCCATTTCATTCAGATACGTGGCGGAAATGATCGATGGAATGCGGATTGCTGAGTAGAACCATCGAAATGAGATTAATTGTATATCACCTCGGTCCCACTGTGTTCGTTATATACACTGCATTCGTGGGAAGAAGAGTCGAACACATCGAATCGCACAAACGACGCAGTCAAGCTGGTAACACACACCACAAAGCCATGGATATTAGTTGATTAGACAACAGGCATTCCTCCAGGCGCGTCACTATTATCTGATTCTATACATTTGAATTGCTTCTCATATTCTGCATTAATGACACAGATGGAGAATATGAAAGTATATATGATTTCACTCAAATGTAGAGAGATATTGAGACAAAAAAAAGAGATTGGGTTTCGTTTATCAATAAGTTGTAAGGAATCACCAGTTTCAATTTTTTTAAGGAGTTTTGTTACCCTATGAATCGAAGTTCGATGTGGAAAATATACCAAAAAAGGATCTTTAATAACTCGCAACTGATAAATGGGATTCATTTTTCTGATGTAAGCGTATACAATGGTCTTTTAATATTCTGTATGAATACTGCCGGATATGATAACCACTTTAGTCCGCTGTATAAGCAACAGAGACCGTTGTATGATAACAGATTCGATACCGCAACCAACCCCGCTGCGTGATAGGCAACAGAGAACGCTATATGTTTTTGGATAACCATTCCATATATATGCAAGCGTCTAGTCCATCATTCAATATTCAGCCGTCGTCCATTAACGGATTTCCGCGTCCATAATCCAAGACCTATTCATATAACAACATTAGCACCAAATCCAAATAAACAATCATTGTATACACAAACATAAGCTTGTTCCGTACAAGGGAGAAACGATTATCAGTTTTCCATGATGCCGGCAAGACACCATAATGTTCCTAAAATAGAAACATTTCAAGTAATTTGTTGAGGAATTCTATTCGTTCATTGGTTTGTAAGTACAAAGCTTTCTGCCCGGGTCTTGAAAATCTGCTTTAACGCAGTCACGAGATCTTCGCCTTTTTCGTCCGGAAGGGTTCGACCCAGGAATATTTTGATAGCATATCGATGTAAGTCAATATATACCGACAGGCGTCGTTGTATTTAGCAAAGACAGACATATCCACCAAATCCGCCTGCCATTGGCTGTCCATACCCCGGATTGTATGCTGTATTTAAACGGACTACCTTTGTTGGTGTCTTCCACCCCGGGTGTTGTTCAAGAGCAACTCGTCGGTTAGCCAGTCACCCTCTTGTATCACTTCGTCCAATTCCACCACGGCATATTCGAAGGTGGACCAAAGATCGAGATGGAAGGTGAAGCCAGTGGTTGTACCAAATGAGTTTTAAATGGACCGTGGTGCGCGTTGGTATGATGACCGGCGTGGCTGAGGCCGCCGTCCAGTTAACCACTCAACATCAATTTGAATTTCCTCCAACCACATTTGGGACCAGGGCGTCCCATTGTTAACTGAAACACTTCTGTGTGCATCCGAAATGCCCCTTTCTGTATTACTTCTTCCTAAGTGCTCAAGTGCCGTATTTCACCCAATGAGAACTTCAACAGGCAAGTGTATCGCGATGCACGCTTTGCCCATACGAATGCGCATCCGACGATAGCTGGAGTCTCACTACTACTTCCCAAGGGCACAGGAGATATTTAAACGCCATATGCAGGTCCTTCTGGAATATTGCTACCCATAAATGGGTAGTTAATTATGTTAACATTGTAATCATCTCTCTTGTAGTAGAGTGGACGCGACAGAAAGTCCTGATCATTCTTGTAAAGTTCCAACTACCATCTAGGCTATTAGTGGCTTCCTTCAAATCCAGTGAAAGGGTAAATATCTTTCACAGCGTGACTAATACAGGGATTATCCAGTGCTAGGATATCGTCTATATAGCGTTTGGTGAATGGGAAAGAACGGGGTTTGGAATGGTTATCTTTTGACAATTTCTACATATAGACGTGTTCATACGAGAACAAGTACAAGTCTGCCAAAGGTGCTACAAAATATCCATTGGGATACCTATACGTTGCTGGTATATAGTATTGCCGAATTTCACGCAGATGTTGTTAATGACAAACTCAAGCAATTCTAAAACCAAATAAACATCCCAAGAATGATATCCTTTACGTGCAGTAGAATTGAGACAGCCTTATGACATTAACATACCGGCGACCAGTTTATCGAAAACCGATATTATTAATGAACAAAGATGTTCAACGAGGTCCTCGTTATAGTAGTATAGAGAGTAGATACATGTCTATACGTTATCTGTCCTTACTTCTTTCGTAAGACTTTCCGAGTTTTTAAGTATCCATATGCATTCGACATGTGAATTCCTTAAAATGGCAGCACAATAATTCTCCAAAAATTATTCAACTGCTTGCAAAGTGGACAGACATTTAGATGTATAAACTCAGCGAGTGATCGGATTTCCGGTTCTGTCGGCGTATTGATGGAAATTCGGCTCGAAAGAACCGTTCACCCAATTCCGTGACCCCGTGTTACTGCCAGTAGAACTGAGGTGCTGAAGAATGACCCGCCATGCGCTCATCTCATCTGTGATGGCATATGTATACAAAGAGAAGAATTAAACTTGAACAAGCGTCATCGACCAATCTCCGGAATAAGCCAGAATGTGCCGGGGCTATCGGTGGATCGCTGGCCCATTTGTTAATATTTCCATTTCATTGGCGGTAAGGATCAATGGAATGCGGATTGCTGAGTAGAACCATCGATATAAGATTAATTGTATATCACCTCGGTCCCACTGCGTCCGTTATATACACTTCATTCGCGGGAAGAAGGGTCGAACACATCGAGTCGCACAAACCACTCGGTCTAGCTGGTAATATTCAAAAACGCAACACAAAACCCTGAATATTAGTTGATTAGACAACAGGGATTCCTCCAGGAACGTCATTAATAGCTGGTTGTATACATTTGAATTGCTTCTTATATTCTGCAGTATTGACACTGATCGAGAACTGGAAACTATATATGCTTTTTTTATTACTGCCAATATGTAACGAGCTATTGAGATAAAAACTATGAAAAATTGCCTACGAAATACAGGGGAACATTTTAGTCACCACAAATGAACAACAACAACAACAACAACAACAACGCAATTCTTGTTCGAGAGAACTTGTACAACTATAATGAGAAAGATGATCGTTTGATAGCGTGCAATAATGATGAAGATGTGGAAACACATGGATGGAAATATATTATTGGTGTGTGAATCGCGTCATGCTTTGTTTGTATTGTACATATGACTCCTGTCTGAAATAAAAAGGTCATTATACTATTATCTTTAATATAGCGCTTTTTCTGAATAATTATTCAATTTAATATTTTGACAAATTTGAGACCTGACCTATATTTGCAATTGCATGATTAAGACTGAATTTCTCCTCTCGCTTGTACCACTGATTGTTTCATGCAAACGTTACAAATATAACCGAAAGACGATAACATTTTACTTACTTGATCGAAAATTGTTCCAGTGTAAACTCTTTATTGCTCATCTTCAATGCCCATCCACGTCATTAATCTTCAATTATCAGTACGAAGTTTAATGTATGGAGTATGGATACATGTACATAATATATACAAATATGTAAAGACAAGTACTTCATCTCTGAAGTCCATCTTCAGTATATTTAGCCATGTTTAGGTCGTATAATCCGGGATTTGATCGCATAAAAAACATTAGAGTACCACCACAGACTATATTTATTATTGGATCTTCAATTTATTGCTAAATCATACATCTCTCATCAGACGTGATAACGACTATGAAATTTCGTGTACTTCCAATGAATTGCCCGCATGAGCATTCAGATATGTAGGTCAACTTACTTTTTTTCTTCAGAATCATTTTAATATTATTCGTAACATTTCCAATTCTGTCCTTGTATCAACTGACGGAAATTCGGTTCGATTACCTGTTCACCCAATTCCGTGACACCGTGTTACCGCCTGCAGACTTAAGGTGCCGAAGAATGACCCGCCATGCGCTCATCTCATTTGCGATGGAATATGTATACAGAGAGAAGAATGAGACTTGAACAAGCATCATCGACCAACCCCAGGAATAAGCCAGAATGTGCCGGGCTATCGGCGGATCGCTGGCCCATTTGTTAGTATTTCCATTTCATTCACATTCCTCGCGGATAGGATCAATGAAATGCCGACTGCTGAGTAGAACTATCGAAATGAGATTAATTGTATATCACCTCGGTCCCACTGCGTTCGTTATATACACTGCTTTCGTGGGTAGAAGGGTCGAACACAATTGGGACGCACAAACCACTCAGAGTAGCTGATAATATTAAAACACACAACACAAAACCCTGAATATTAGATGATTAGACAATAGGGATTGCTCCAGGCACGTGACCACTGGTTCTATACATTTGAAGTGTTTCTCATATTCTTCAGCATTGACACAGATGGAGAATATGAAATTATGTTTTCACTCAAATGTTATTACTCCCAACATGTAGCGAGATATTGAGACAATTTTGCAAGAAATCTCCCTGTAAGGATCACCAATTTCTATTTTTTAGGGAGCTTTATTACCCTATGTAGAGAAGTTCGATATGAAAAATACAACAAAAAAGGATCTTTAATAACTTGCAACTGTTAAATGGGATTCATTTTTCTGATGTACGCTTATAAAATGGTTGTTTAATATTCTGTATAAATACTGCCGGATATGATAGCCACTTTAGTCCGCTGTATAAGCAACAGAGACCGCTGTATGATAACACATTTGATACCACAACCATGATACCATGGTGTTCCTAAAATAGAAACACTTAAAATAATTTGTTGGGGAATTCTGTCCCTTCATCGGTTCTGTCCGGTCTTGAAAACCTGCTTTAATGCAGCAGCGAGATTCTCTTTTTCGTCCGGATGGGTACGACCTGGGTGTATTTTAATAGAATATTGATATAGGTCAAGATATACCGACAGGCGTCATAGGGTTCAGCAAAGACACACATGTCCACCAAATCCACCTGCCATTGACTGCCAATGCCCCCATCCCCACCCCCTCACTCCGATTCTATGCTGTATTTATAACGGACGTCCTTTGTTGATGCCTTCCACTAGGGTGTCGTCCAAGACCAACCCGTCGTTTTACCAGTCGTACTCAAGTAGCATTTCGTCCACATCCGCCGCGGCATATTTGAAGGTTGACCAAAGATCGAGATGGAAGGTGAAGCCAATGGTGGTACCGCAACGACTCAACGACCCACTGTGCACGTAGGCATCATGACCGATATGGATGGAACCCGTCATCCAGTTAACCTCTCAACAGCCGTTGAATTTCCTCCAACCACTACGGGAAGCCGAGTGGCAGTCTTGGTTGTGTCGGGTCGCTATCGCATACATCATCATTGTTTTCGATGATATCGACGCGTTTATCATACACGCGTGGAGGAAGACCTCGTGGGTAAGCACTGAGATGACCCCACCCTAAGGTTACACCAAGAGCGTTCCATAAAATGCCAAACATTTGTCCGCAAGATGGCCCAAATTCCCCGTTCCCTATTACTATTCCCCAAGTGCGCAAGTGCCTTATTTTACCCAACGACAGCTTCAACAGGCTAGTGTATTGGGTTATCTACTCCCTCGTTCAGGCATTTTTCTTCTTTATGGCGGTCGCATAGTTCATCATTTTCCATCAGATGACTTGATAGCGTTATTACATCATCACCCTGAATATTTGTATCTAATACCGCCCAAGCCGTTGCTAGGGGCCGTCTGGTCATGCCATTCAAGATGTCCACCTGAACATCTACAATAAAAGCGTGGCTGGGATACAAATCATCACAGGGATCACTTTTGGTTCTTGCGATGCTTTTAGAAATATGCAGTCAGTATATTTGTCTGTGAGTTATGACTTATTTTCAGTACTCGGGCATCGTTTTCCACCATCCTTTTAATGTTGCATTTATTTGTACGTTTTATCAATCCGAGTGCGCATCTGGCCGTAGATGGTCTTGTCTCAACAGATGGAAATTCAGTTCGGATGAACTCTTAGCCCAATTACTTGAAACCGTGTTACCGCCAGCAGAATTAAGGTGCAGAAGAATAACCCGCCATGCGCTCATCTCAGCTATGATGGAATATGTACAAAGGAAAGAATCAGACTTGAACAAGCGTCATCGACCAACCCCCGGAATAAGCCAGAATGTGCCAGGGCTATCGGTGGATCGCTGGCCCATTTGTTAATATTTCCATTCCATTCACATACGTAGCGGAAATGATAGATGGAATGCGGATTGCTGAGTATAGAACCATCGAAATAAAATTAATTGTATATCACCTCGGTCCCACTGCGTTCGTTATATAGACTGCATTCGTGGGAAGAAGAGATACAACACGTATCACGAATCGTTAGATTCGTGGTATGTGCGAGATGGAAGGCGAAGCAAGTGGTTGTACCAAAACGAACCACGGTGCACGTAGGTTTTAAATGGACCGCGGTGCGCGTTGGTATGATGACCGACGTGGATGAGGTCGCCGTCCAGTTAACCATGCACTCAACATCAATTTCAGAATGCCCCTTTCTGTATTAGTTCTCAAGTGCCGTATTTCACCCAACGAGAGCTTCAACAAGTGTATAGCGGTGTACGCTTTCTCCTTACGAATGCGCATCCGACGATAGCTGTAGTATCACTACTACTTTCCAAGGGCACAGGAGATATTTAAACGCCATATGCAGGTTATTCTAGAATATTGCTACCCATAAATGGGTGGTTAGTTATGTCAACATTGTAATCATCTCTCTTGTAGTAGAGTGGACGCGACAGAAAGTCCTGATCATTCTTGTAAAGTTCCAGCTACCATCTAGGCTATTAGTGGCTTCCTTCAAATCCAGTGAAAGGGTAAATATCTTTCACAGCGTGACTAATACAGGGATTATCCAGCGCTAGGATATCGTCTATATAGCGTTTGGTGAATGGGAAAGAACGGGATTTGGAATGGTTATCTTTTGACAATTTCTACATATAGACGTGTTCATACGAGAACAAGTACAAGTCTGGCAAAGGTGGTACAAAGTTTATATCCATTGGGATACCTATACGTTGCTGGTATATAGTATTGCCGAATTTCACGCAGATGTTGTTAATGACAAACTCAAGCAATTGTAAAACCAAATAAACATCCCAAGAATGATATCCTTTACGTGCAGTAGAATTGAGACAGCCTTATGACATTAACATACCGGTGACCAGTTTATCGAAAACCGATATTATTAATGAACAAAGATGTTCAACGAGGTCCTCGTTATAGTAGTATAGAGAGTAGATACATGTCTATACGTTATCTGTCCTTAGTTCTTTCGTAAGACTTTCTGAGTTTTTAAGTATCCATATGCATTCGACATGTGAATTCCTTAAAATGGCAGCACAATAATTCTCCAAAAATTATTCAACTGCAAAGTGGACAGACATTTAGATGTATAAACTCAGCGAGTGATCTGATTCCCGGTTCTGTCGGCGTATTGATGGAAATTCGGCTCGGAAGAACCGTTCACCCAATTCCGTGACCCCGTGTTACTGCCAGTAGAACTGAGGTGCTGAAAAATGACCCGCCATGCGCTCATCTCATCTGTGATGGAATATGTATACAAAGAGAAGAATTAAACTTGAACAAGCGTCATCGACCAACCCCCGGAATAAGCCAGAATGTGCCGGGGCAATCGGTGGATCGCTGGCCCATTTGTTAATATTTCCATTTCATTCACATACGTGGCGGTAAGGATCAATGGAATGCGGATTGCTGAGTAGAACCATCGATATAAGATTAATTGTATATCACTTCGGTCCCACTGCGTCCGTTATATACACTTCATTCGCGGGAAGAAGGGTCGAACACATCGAGTCGCACAAACCACTCGATCTGGCTGGTAATATTCAAACACGCAACACAAAACCCTGAATATTAGTTGATTAGACAACAGGGATTCCTCCAGGAACGTCATTAATAGCTGGTTGTATACATTTGAATTGCTTCTTATATTCTGCAGTATTGACACAGATCGAGAACTGGAAACTATGCTTTCAATCTATATTGTTATTACTGCCAATATGTAACGAGCTATTGAGATAAAAACTATGGAAAAATTGCCTACGAAATACAGGGGAACATTTTAGTCACCACAAATGAACAACAACAACAACAACGCAATTCTTGTTCGAGAGAACTTGTACAACTATAATGAGAAAGATGATCGTTTGATAGCGTGCAATAATGATGAAGATGTGGAAACACATGGATGGAAATATATTATTGGTGTGTGAATCGCGTCATGCTATGTTTGTATATATATATGGCTCCTGTCTGAAATAAAAAGGTTATTATACTATTATCTTTAATATAGCGCTTTTTCTGAATAATTATTCAATTTAATATTTTGACAAATTTGAGACCTGACCTATATTTGCAATTGCATGATTAAGACTGAATTTCTCCTCTCGCTTGTACCACTGATTGTTTCATGCAAACGTTGCAAATATAACCGAAAGACGATCACATTTTACTTACTTGATCGAAAATTGTTCCAGTGTAAACTCTTTATTGCTCATCTTCAATGCTCATCCACGTCATTAATCTTCAATTATCAGTACGAAGTTTAATGTATGGAGTATGGATACATGTACATAATATATACAAATATGTAAAGACAAGTACTTCATCTCTGAAGTCCATCTTCAGTATATTTAGCCATGTTTAGGTCGTATAATCCGGGATTTGATGGCATAAAAAACATTACAGTACCACCACAGACTATATTTATTATTGGATCTTCAATTTATTGCTAAATCATACATCTCTCATCAGATGTGATAACGACTATGAAATCTCATGTACTTCCAATGAATTGCCCGCATCAGCATTCAGATATGTAGGTCAACTTACTTTTTTTCTTCAGAATCATTTTAATATTATTCGTAACATTTCCAATTCTGTCCTTGTATCAACTGACGGAAATTCGGTTCGATTACCTGTTCACCCAATTCCGTGACACCGTGTTACCGCCTGCAGACTTAAGGTGCCGAAGAATGACCCGCCATGCGCTCATCTCATTTGCGATGGAATATGTATACAGAGAGAAGAATGAGACTTGAACAAGCATCATCGACCAACCCCAGGAATAAGCCAGAATGTGCCGGGGCTATCGGCGGATCGCTGGCCCATTTGTTAGTATTTCCATTTCATTCACATTCCTCGCGGATAGGATCAATGAAATGCCGACTGCTGAGTAGAACTATCGAAATGAGATTAATTGTATATCACCTCGGTCCCACTGCGTTCGTTATATACACTGCTTTCGTGGGTAGAAGGGTCGAACACAATTGGGACGCACAAACCACTCAGAGTAGCTGATAATATTAAAACACACAACACAAAACCCTGAATATTAGATGATTAGACAATAGGGATTGCTCCAGGCACGTGATCACTGGTTCTATACATTTGAAGTGTTTCTCATATTCTTCAGCATTGACACAGATGGAGAATATGAAATTATGTTTTCACTCAAATGTTATTACTCCCAACATGTAGCGAGATATTGAGACAATTTTGCAAGAAATCTCCCTGTAAGGATCACCAATTTCTATTTTTTAGGGAGCTTTATTACCCTATGTAGAGAAGTTCGATATGAAAAATACAACAAAAAAGGATCTTTAATAACTTGCAACTGTTAAATGGGATTCATTTTTCTGATGTACGCTTATAAAATGGTTGTTTAATATTCTGTATAAATACTGCCGGATATGATAGCCACTTTAGTCCGCTGTATAAGCAACAGAGACCGCTGTATGATAACACATTTGATACCACAACCATGATACCATGGTGTTCCTAAAATAGAAACACTTAAAATAATTTGTTGGGGAATTCTGTCCCTTCATCGGTTCTGTCCGGTCTTGAAAACCTGCTTTAATGCAGCAGCGAGATTCTCTTTTTCGTCCGGATGGGTACGACCTGGGTGTATTTTAATAGAATATTGATATAGGTCAAGATATACCGACAGGCGTCATAGGGTTCAGCAAAGACACACATGTCCACCAAATCCACCTGCCATTGACTGCCAATGCCCCCATCCCCATCCCCTCACTCCGATTCTATGCTGTATTTATAACGGACGTCCTTTGTTGATGCCTTCCACTAGGGTGTCGTCCAAGACCAACCCGTCGTTTTACCAGTCGTACTCAAGTAGCATTTCGTCCACATCCGCCGCGGCATATTTGAAGGTTGACCAAAGATCGAGATGGAAGGTGAAGCCAATGGTGGTACCGCAACGACCCAACGACCCACTGTGCACGTAGGCATCATGACCGATATGGATGGAACCCGTCATCCAGTTAACCTCTCAACAGCCGTTGAATTTCCTCCAACCACTACGGGAAGCCGAGTGACAGTCTTGGTTGTGTCGGGTCGCTATCGCATACATCATCATTGTTTTCGATGATATCGACGCGTTTATCATACACGCGTGGAGGAAGACCTCGTGGGTAAGCACTGAGATGACCCCACCCTAAGGTTACACCAAGAGCGTTCCATAACATTTCTCCGCAAGATGGCCCAAATTCCCGTTCCCTATTACTATTCCCCAAGTGCGCAAGTGCCTTATTTTACCCAACGAGAGCTTCAACAGGCTAGTGTATTGGGTTATCTACTCCCTCGTTCAGGCATTTTTCTTCTTTATGGCGGTCGCATAGTTCATCATTTTCCATCAAATGACTTGATAGCGTTATTACATCATCACCCTGAATATTTGTATCTAATACCGCCCAAGCCGTTGCTAGGGGCCGTCTGGTCATGCCATTCAAGATGTCCGCATGAACAGCTACAATAAAAGCGTGGCTGGGATACAAATCATCACAGGGATCACTTTTGGTTCTTGCGATGCTTTTAGAAATATGCAGTCAGTATATTTGTCTGTGAGTTATGACTTATTTTCAGTACTCGGGCATCGTTTTCCACCATCCTTTTAATGTTGCATTTATTTGTACGTTTTATCAATCCGAGTGCGCATCTGGCCGTAGATGGTCTTGTCTCAACAGATGGAAATTCAGTTCGGATGAACTCTTAGCCCAATTACTTGAAACCGTGTTACCGCCAGCAGAATTAAGGTGCAGAAGAATAACCCGCCACGCGCTCATCTCATCTATGATGGAATATGTACAAAGGAAAGAATCAGACTTGAACAAGCGTCATCGACCAACCCCCGGAATAAGCCAGAATGTGCCAGGGCTATCGGTGGATCGCTGGCCCATTTGTTAATATTTCCATTCCATTCACATACGTAGCGGAAATGATAGATGGAATGCGGATTGCTGAGTAGAACCATCGAAATAAAATTAATTGTATATCACCTCGGTCCCACTGCGTTCGTTATATAGACTGCATTCGTGGGAAGAAGAGATACAACACGTATCACCAATCGTTAGATTCGTGGTATGTGCGAGATGGAAGGTGAAGCAAATGGTTGTACCAAAACGAACCACGGTGCACGTAGGTTGTAAATGGACCGCGGTGCGCGTTGGTATGATGACCGACGTGGATGAGGTCGCCGTCCAGTTAACCACTCAACATCAATTTCAGAATGCCGATTCTGTATTAGTTCTCAAGTGCCGTATTTCACCCAACGAGAGCTTCAACAAGTGTATAGCGGTGTACGCTTTCTCTTTACGAATGCGCATCCGACTATAGCTGTAGTATCACTACTACTTTCCAAGGGCACAGGAGATATTTAAACGCCATATGCAGGTTATTCTAGAATATTGCTACCCATAAATGGGTGGTTAGTTATGTCAACATTGTAATCATCTCTCTTGTAGTAGAGTGGACGCGACAGAAAGTCCTGATCATTCTGGTAAAGTTCCAGCTACCATCTAGGCTATTAGTGGCTTCCTTCAAATCCAGTGAAAGGGTAGGCTAAATATCTTTCACAGCGTGACTAATATCGTCTATATAGCGTTTGGTGAATGGGAAAGAACGGGATTTGGAATGGTTATCTTTTGACAATTTCTGCATATAGACGTGTTCATACGAGAACAAGTACAAGTCTGCCAAAGGTGGTACAAAGTTTATATCCATTGGGATACCTATACGTTGCTGGTATATGGTATTGCCGAATTTCACGCAGATGTTGTTAATGACAAACTCACGCAATTCTAAAACCAATTCTAACATGCTCCACGTTATAACCGTGCGCTGATTGGTTCAGACCTCAAAACATACGGAGATTATCACACGATACTCTTCATTTGTTTGTTGTGATCTGTTACATTCACGTGCCGAACTGGTGACGTCTCATTCTTGTGACGCAGTGCTACAAAGCTGCGCGACGATTGGTTCATTCAATGCGCAGTGGGCGGAGTTCACACAGCTGCAGCTCGTGAACGGACAGCGCGCGCGAGCATGGCCTGCAAGCCAGTCACGAAATTCTCGCATCAAAACGGGACAAGTTTGCAGAAAATTTGTTATTCCGCTTATGAAATGAGGAAATATTTATCATTGTGCATGTTAGAATGGAGTTAATGACCTTCTTAGTGAATATTATCGTGTAATAATTGTTCGATGTTTAGTTTTAGACCTCATCAAAAAACCTCGCGGCTACGCCGCTCGGTTTTTTGATTGACGGTCTAAAACTAAACATCGAACAATTATTACACGATAATATTCACTAAGGCGGTCATTAACTCCTAAATAAACATCCCAAGAATGATATCCTTTACGTGCAGTAGAATTGAGACAGCCTTATGACATTAACATACCGGTGACCAGTTTACCGAAAACCGATATTATTAATGAACAAAGATGTTCAACGAGGTCCTCGTTATAGTAGTATAGAGAGTAGATACATGTCTATACGTTATCTGTCCTTAGTTCTTTCGTAAGACTTTCCGAGTTTTTAAGTATCCATATGCATTCGACATGTGAATTTCTTAAAATGGCAGCACAATAATTCTCAAAAAATTATTCAACTGCTTGCAAAGTGGACCGACATTTAGATGTATAAACTCAGCGAGTGATCTGATTCCCGGTTCTGTCGGCGTATTGATGGAAATTTGGCTCGGATGAGCCGTTCACCCCATTCCGTGACCCCGTGTTACCGCCAGTAGAATGGAGGTCCTGAGGAATGGCCCGCCATGCGCTCATCTCATCTATGATGGAATATGTATACAAAGGGAAGAATCAGACTTGAACACGCGTCATCGACCAATCCCCGGAATAAGCCAGAATGTGCCGGGGCTATCGGTGGATCGCTGGCCCATTTGTTAATATTTCCATTTCATTCACATACGTAGCGGAAATGATCGATGGAATGCGGATTGCTGAGAAGAACCATCGAAATCAAATTAATTGTATATCACTTCGGTCCCACTGGGTGCGTTATATACACCGTATTCGTGGCAAGAAGGGTCGAACACATCGAGTGGCACAAACCACTCGGTCTAGCTGGTAATATTCAAACACGCAACACAAAATCCTGTATATTAGTTGATTAGACAACAGGGATTCCTCCAAGAACGTCATTAATAGCTTGTTCTATACATTTGAATTTTTTCTTATATTTTGCAGTATTGACACAGATCGACAACTGGAAACTATGCGTTCAATCTTTATTGTTATTACTGCCAATATGTAACGACCTATTGAGACAAAAACGACGAAAAATTGCCAACGAAATCCAGAGGAACATTTTAATCATCACAAAAGAACAACAACAACAACGCAATTCTTGTTTGAGAGAAGTTGTACAATTATAACGAGAAGATAATAGTTTGATATCTTGCAATTAAGATGAAGATGTGGAAATATATGGATGGAAATATATTATCGGTGAGTGAATCGCGTCATGCTATGTTTGTATTGTACATATGGCTCCTGTCTGAAATAAAAAGGTTATTATACTATTATCTTTAATATAGTGCTTTTTTTAATGATTATTCAATTTAATATTTTGACAAATTTGAGACCTGAACAATATCTGCAGTTGCATGGTTAAGACTGATTTCCCCCTCTCGCTTGTACCACTCATTGTTTCATGCAAACGTTACAAATATAACCGAAAGACGATAACATTTTATTTACTTGATCGAAAATTGTTCCGGTGTAAACTCTTTATTGCTCATCTTCAATGCCCATCCACGTCATCAATCTTCAATTATCGATCGAGATATTAAGCCAAATTCACCTTGCGAACATCTGTATGGTTTTCCACTCGTGTGGGTTATTGTGGCTCTGTCCGGGGGGGGGGGGCTCTCGGCAGGGGGGGGGGGGCTCTCGGCAGGGGGTCTCCCTCCGTGGATGTTCTGTATTGAGAATGAACATATGCATCCTACTTCTTCAGTATCTCTCAGCACGAAGTTTAATGTATGGAGTATGGATGCATGTACATAATATATACAAATATGTACAGACAAGTACTTCATCTCTCTGAAGTCCATATTCAGTATATTTAGCCATGTTTAGTTCGTATAATCCGGGATTTGATGGCATAAAAAAAATTAGAGTACAACCGCGGACTATTTTTATTATTGGATCTCCAATTTATTGCTAAATCATACATCTCTCATCAGACGTGATAACGACTATGAAATTTCATGTACTTCCAATGAATTGCTCGCATGAGCATTCAGATATGTAGGTCAACTAACCTTTTTTCTTCAGAATTATTTTAATATTATTGGTAACATTTCCAATTCTGTCCTTGTATCAACTGACGGAAATTCGGTTCGATTACCTGTTCACCCAATTCCGTGACACCGTGTTACCGCCAGCAGATTTAAGATGCTGAAGAATGGCCCGCCATGAGCTCATCTCATCTATGATGGAATATGTATACAAAGGGAAGAATGAGACTTGAACAAGCATCATCGACCAACCCCCGGAATAAGCCAGAATGTGCTGGGGCTATCGGCGGATCGCTGGCCCATTTCTTAGTATTTCCATTTCATTCACATTCGTCGCGGAAAGGGTCAATGAAATGCCGATTGCTGCGTAGAACTATCGAAATGAGATTAATTGTATATCACCTCGGTCCCACTGCGTTCGTTATATACACTGCTTTCGTGGGTAGAAGGATCGAACACAATTGGGACGCACAAACCACTCAGTCTAGCGGGCACGTGATCACTGGTTCTATACATTTGAAGTGTTTCTCATATTCTGCAGTATTGACACAGCTGGAGAATATGAAAGTATGATTTCACTCTACTGTTATTACTGCCAACACGTAGCGAGATATTGAGACGATTTTGCAAGAAACCTCCCTGTAAGGAATCGCCAATTTCTATTTTTTCTGGGGGCTTTATTACCCTATGTAGAGAAGTTCGATATGAAAAATATAACAAAAAAGGATCTTTAATAACTTGCAACTGTTAAATGTGATTCATTTTTCTGAGGTAAGCTTATACAATGGTTGTTTAATATTCTGTATAAATACTGCCGGATATGATAACCACTTTAATCCGCTGTATAAGCAACAGAGACCGCTGTATGATAACACATTTGATACCACAACCATGATACCATGGTGTTCCTAAAATAGAAGCGCTTAAAATAATTTGTTGAGGAATTCTGTCCCTTCGTCGGTTCTGTCCGGTCTTGAAAACATGCTTTAATGCAGTCACGAGATTCTCGTTTTCGTCCGGATGGGTACGACCTGGGCGTATTTTAATAGAATATTGATATAGGTCAAGCAAATGTCCTCCAAATCCACCTGCCATTGACTGTCAATGCCCCCACCCCATCCCCGTCACTCCGTTTCTATGCTGTATTTATAACGGACTTCCCTTGTTGATGCCTTCCACTAGGGTGTCGTCCAAGACCAACTCATCGGTTCACCAGTCGTTCTCAAGTAGCATTTCCTCCACATCCGCCGCGGCATATTCGAAGGTGGACCAAAGATCGAGATGGAAGGTGAAGCCAATGGTGGTACCGCAACGACCCACTGTGCACGTAGGTATCATGACCGATGTGAATGGAATCCGTCGTCCAGTTAACCACTCAACAGCCTTTGAATTTCCTCCAGCCAGTACGGGACGCCGAGTGACAGTCTTGGTTGTGTCGGGTGGCTATCGCATACATCATCATTGTTTTCGATGATGTCGACGCGTTTATCATACACGCGTGAAGGAAGACCTCGCGGGTAAGCACTGAGATGACACCACCCCAAGGTTACACTAAGAGCGTTCCATAAAATCCTCACATTTGTCCCCAAGATGGCCCAAATTTTGATGTGCCTTATTTTACCCAACGAGACCTTCAACAGGCTAGTGTATTGGGTTACCTACTCCCTCGTTCAGGCATTTGTTTCTTTCTATATGGCAGTCGCATATTACATCATTTTCCATCAGATGACTTGATAGCGTTATTACATCATCACCCTGAATATTTGTATCTAATACCGCCCAAGCCGATGCTAGGGGCCGTCTGGTCATGCCATTCAAGATGTCCGCATGAACAGCTACAATAAAAGCGTAGCTGGGATACAAATCATCATGGGATCACTTATGGTTCTTGCGATGTTTTTAGAAATATGCAGTATATTTGGCTGTTTACCTGTATATAGCGTGATTCTGCTGGTGGACGTTTCGTCCCCGAGGCCCGCCCCCTGTACGGACCTTTTGGTCTTTGATATATGTGGGCATTTGTGGGAAGTTGATGCTTGGTCGACATCGGGCCTTACAGACTAGTCTTTTGTGTTAAATGCCGTCAATTTCATCTGAGGACAATACAGCTCATCAATCGCCAGTGTACGAGTTGTCACAGCGACACAGCTGACCAATTACCAATATACGAGTTGTCAGAGCATTTCTATCATAGCTCTCTAGATTTGTATCTAATACCGCTTATGCCGGTGCTAGGGGCCGTGTGGTCATGTCGTCCAAGTTGCCACATGAACAGGTACAATAAAAGCGTACCTGAGATACAACACATATCACGAATAGTTAGATTCTTGGTATGTGCTTTAGAATAGGTTAACCAGAAGACTATACTTTGAAGCCATGTGACTCTGTCAGTATGTCGGCACCCCTTCCCACTTCCCTTATATGTGTTGTAATTATGACTTATTGTCAGTACTCGGGCATCGTTTTCCACCATCCTTTTAATGTTGCATTTAATTGTACGTTTTACCCATCCTAGTGCGCATCTGGCCGTAGATGGTCAGATGCTACTACTATGTAGATGCTCTACTACTCGCCAAGTGTGTATGCACACCAGGACGTCATCGGGCAGCGTCACACCACGCATTCTGTGTCCCCTCCAGCGTGAGCATGTTATCATCACATACCCGCCCCTATGGGCCAGAGTATAAGAGTATATAGGTAGGCATATCTCAAGTGTGCACCCGAATATGCGCTTTGTTAACCATTTCCCGAGTGCGCTTGCGCATGTTGACGTCACAGCCATACCGAGGTCAGTACACTGTATGAATCTATATGAAAAGAGGGTTCTATGGCACCCCCACATTGGACCAGAGTGGGCCGCCTATACCCAATTTACACCCAAGGTCACAACCCACAGCCCATATTTACGCACTCATGCAGTCCAACCCGAACTGCGCTTTCTCTACTAATGATGACGTCACAAATAACGTCATTTCTCTCAATATCTTGTCTGACTACACCCCAAGCTGCCATGGATACATTCCCTGACCCCTACCCTAGGGCCAGGGCCCAAGGTCAACGGTCACCTGCGACCCGCACGTCACGGCCATAAGAGATTTCCGTTTATACCACTGCCGTACTCGGCTGGTTCTTCTAATATGCTGATGAAATAAATCCGATAAATCATGTCATACTCTGTCAATTAGTTAGAATCTAAGCTACGCCTGATTCACCTGAAGCGAAATTTCTAATTCAGATAGTTGTAGTTGCTGAAGATCGAGAAAGGCATTTAAATCGTTGGTCATGGCGGAAATAAGAAATATATGCAGGTGATCAAAATAATAAGTTAGATGGCCGATATCCACATTGCGCATTCATTACCATCGGGGGGTCCAGGGACATATAGTACCCAGTACACGTTATGGGAGATCGCGTCAGATAATTGACATGGGTATTTGCCTATCATATCTGGAGCACATCTGATCAGGCCGGCTCTGGTACACGTGACTTGCCCCGTGTTCCAGTCGATGCTCTCATAAAACCACGTCAGTCATGGCGAAGCAACGTTATCATGTAAACGCTAGAGAACTGATCAATGACAGGATAAAGAGAGAACGATCGAGGTAAAGTCTATCCCACTTGACCGCGTCAGTGCAACTACACCATGCACTGTTGCGTTATGCTTTGATAGCTATCGACTCTTGTTGGCTCCGGTAATGCCGATATTGACGAAATAATTTAAAGGTTTCGAACCAGAACTTCACGCAACCTGATAGAAAATAGGGCACGCACGTCACAGATACACCTTTCGATGGCTGTACCATTCCATATTTCAGTGAGCCAGAGAGTACGGCACGCTTTTGATTACGGCATAATAGCAGGAGGCTTCCGTCAATATTTTGCAAACATAATGACAGGAAGTACAACCTACTGGGATTCTATTTTCAAAGCAATATCCAACTACGTCTGTAATCTGGATTCATTATTATCCTATCATCGCTCCCCAATCTTACGCTTGTGGGATCTTAGGAACTTCGGACTAAAGTCGCATCTGGTGACCCAATCTTATGAATATTCAAATCAGAATTATTTGTCAATTAGCTCTATTATGTCGAGGCGTAGCGCACTTGGACTGGTCTACATGTTATTGGATTGGTGACTGGTTGCGTGATAAGAATATTATAGGATAATATTTTATTAAAATGGTTTGTCCGTATATTTATAGTCCCAGCAGACAAAGCTCAGGTGCTGGCTAAAGATTTGAGTATAAGCACACCATCACCAAATACTTCTACTCACTCTGAAACTGCATTTATTCCTGAAGATTTATTTAACAATCACAAAACGTTTCTCAAGGAAAGAGGTATTTGTCTTCCAACCATTCATATCTATATACCGAAAGTGTACTGGACTCCTAAAATGCATAAAGGACCATACAAAGCTGGATTCATAGCTGGTTCTTGAAGCTGCCCCACCAAGCTTCTTTAAACCCTGTTGACGAAAGCTCCTCAGGAGGTAAAAGCAATGATCAATGATAGGATAATGAGAAAACTCTTAGAAGGTAAAAGCAATTTGGAAAAGGCATAAGGCGTCATTCATAATTCAGCCGTCGTCCATTAAAGAATATCCGCATCCAAAGACCTATTCCATATAACAGTGTTGGCACAAAATTCAAAAAGACAATCATAGTATACATAAACATGGGCCCGTTTCCTGCAAGAGAGAAGCGGTCAACAGTTTTCAATGATGCCGGCAAGACATCATGGTGTTCCGAAAATATCAAATCCGTTGTAAAGTCGTCATCTAAAGAATGATGTATCTCAGTCACGCTTTGATTGTGAATGAGTACCATGAGGATCTTGAAGTACATGGGTTCAAACGGCCCCTAGCCCCGGGTTAAGCGGACTTAGATACAAGTTACGAAACGTAACGCCACGAATCTTGTACGCTACGCTCGTATTTTGCTATCAGCATGCGATATGTATCGTCAAATTTGATAAACGTTGAGTAGAGTCTCTTGGTGGTATAGCCCTGTTTTATAAGTTTGTGCAACAATGTTTTGTAACGTTGATTAACATCGTCACATTTAATACAGGATCTAGCAAATGCTACTAGGCGAGATATGTATAAGCCATATGCAGGTCCCACTGGAATATTACTGTCCAGAAAGGGATACTTTACGATGTCGAATTGTAATCATCTCTTTTGTCATAAAGTCGACGAGAGAGAAGGCCCGCTTCATTTTTATAGAGATATAGGTCTAGGTATGATGTGCCTGTAGGGCTATCTGTAATTCTCTTCAAATCCAGTGAAGGTGGATATACATCCTTCACTGCGTCATTAATATAGCGATTATCCACTGCGAGAAGATCGTCTATATAGCGTTTGGTAAATGAGAAGGAACGGGATTTGAATGGATCGGTTTTTGAAAGCGCCTGTATAGTCATATTCATAAGAGAACACATATAGGTCAGCCAACAGGGGTGCACAATTAGTACCCATTGGAATACCTATATGCTGTTGATATATTGTGTTGCCAAATTTTACATAGATATTTTTAATGAGAAATCCAAGCAACTCTATAAACAAAGAAACATCCCATGAATGATATATCTCTTGTATGTAGTAGAGCTAAAGAATGCTTTATGGCTTCCGACATGAATATTTCTACGATCAGTGTTCTTGAACACAGATACTATTAATGAACTTAGACGGTCAATAAGGTTCTGATGAGGAATTGTAGTATAGAGAGTCGAGAAATTCCATGTGGATACATGTCTGTACGTTATGCGAGCTTCAGCATCAAGTTCTTCCGTAAACATAGGCTTGTTTCCTGCAAGAGAGAAGCGGTCAACAGTTTTCAATGATGCCGGCAAGACATCATGATGTTCCAAAAATATCAAATCCGTATCTCTGATCAGTATTCTTAATCCATAATATTCGTTGTAAAGTCATCTAAAGAATGATGTATCTCAGTCACGCTTTGATTGTGACTGTACCATGAGGATCTTGAAGTACATGGGTTCATACGGCCCCTAGCCCCGGGTGTCCAGTCCTTTATATGAGTAGTTGAGTTTCAAGAAAAGCCGATCTTGGGATGTTTCGATTATGTTCACTGGACGATACAACCGAAAATACGCTATATCTTGACATACTTTAGTGATTTTGGGTGGTATTATATTTTCTGAAGACGCAGATTCTTGTATATCTCTGGCTATATGATTTACAGCTCTCAGAGATAGAGCTATGTACGTAAGCTATGTATACTATTGGGTGTGTAAAACCCACTAAGTAATTTAAAGTGATATGATCGTGAATCATCGCAGTATTAAACTTTCTCCGCCCATGGCTGCGATTTCTCCGTTGATGGAGTTTAAATAGCTGGGTAACATTTGATATATTTGAACGGCGGTTTGTAACATTGCCAAACCCACTGACACCCAGAATCGTTCCCGCTCTCGGATGTTTCTCTCAAATCCAAAGGGGGAATCCTTAGTAGATGAATAGACGACGTCTATGATCTGAATACTAAAGTTATCCCAGCCATGGTCGGGTCCAGAAAAATGCTTATCTATAAGCAATTGTTTTTTCTTAACGGATTTTCTGTGACCATTCACCCTAAGATGGAGTCTTTGGGTGGTCTTGCCAACGTATTGTTGGTCACACTTCTTAGAGGATACTAAATAAATACAGTTTGTAGTAGAACAACTAAGATCAACATACGAATTTACAGAATATGACTTACCAGTTAACGCGGAACTAAAAGAAGCTGAAATATTAAAGAGTGGACACGTGAGACATCCACGGTGTCCACACTTCGAAATCTTGGAATTATTACATGTAGAAGTCGATGCCAAACAATCTTCTTATATTCTGCAGTATTGGCACAGATCGAAAACTGGAAACTATGCTTTAAATCTATATTGTTATTACTGCCAATATGTGAAGAGCTATTGAGACAAAGACTACGAAAAATTGCCTACGAAATCCAGAGGAACATTTTAGTCACCACAAATGAACAACAACAACAACGCAATTCTTGTTCAAGAGAAGTTGTACAACTATACTGAGAAACATGATCGTTTGATAGCGTGCAATAATGATGAAGATTGGAAACATATGGATGGCAATATATTATCGGTGTGTGAATCGCCTCATGCTATGTTTGTATATATATATGGCTCCTGTCTGAAATAAAAAGGTTATTATACTATTATCTTTAATAAAGTGCTTTTTCTGAATAATTATTCAATTTAATATTTTGACAAATTTGAGACCTGAACAATATTTGCAGTTGCATGGTTAAGACTGAATTTCCCCTCTCGCTTGTACCACTGATTGTTTCATGCAAATGTTACAAATATAACCGAAAGACGATAACATTTTACTTACTTTATCGAAAATAAAACTCTTTATTTCTCATCTTCAATGCCCATCCCCGTCATCAATCTTCAATTATCGATCGAGATATTAAGGCAAATTCACCTTGCGAACATCTGTATGGTTTTGCACTCGTGTGAGTTAATGTGGCTAAGTACTTCATCTCTGAAGTCTATCTTCAGTATATTTAGCCATGTTTAGTTCGTATAATCCGGGATTTGATCGCATGAATAAAATTGGAGTACCACCGCGAACTATTTGTATTATTGGATCTCCAATTCATTGGTAAATTATACATGTCTCATCAGACGTGATAACGACTATGAAATTTCATGTACTTCCAATGAAATGCCCGCATGAGCATTCAGATATGTAGGTCAACTAATCTTTTTTCTTCAGAATTAATTTAATATTATTCGTAACATTTCCAATTCTGTCCTTGTGTCAACAGACGGAAATTCGGTTCGATTACCTGTTCACCCAATTCCGTGACACCGTGTTACCGCCAGCAGATTTAAGGTGCTGAAGAATGGCCCGCCATGCGCTCATCTCATCTATGATGGAATATGTATACAAAGGGAAGAATGAGACTTGAACAAGTATCATCGACCAACCCCCGAAATAAGCCAGAATGTGCCGGGGCTATCGGCGGATCGCTGACCCATTTGTTAGTATTTCCATTTCATTCACATTCCTCGCGGAAAGGATCAATGAAATGCCGATTGCTGAGTAGAACTATCGAAATGAGATTAATTGTATATCCCCTCGGTCCCACTGCGTTCGTTATATACACTGCTTTCGTGGGTAGAAGAGTCGAACACAATTGGGACGCACTCAGCTGGTAGCTGGTAATATTAAAACACACAACACAAAACCCTGAATATTAGTTGATTAGACAATAGGGATTCCTCCAGGCACGTGATCACTGGTTCTATACATTTGAAGTGTTTCTCATATTCTTCAGTATTGACACAGATGGAGAATAGGAAAGTATGATTTCACTCTATTGTTATTACTGCCAACACGTAACGAGATACTGAGACAAGTTTGCAAGAAATCTCCCTGTAAGGAATCACCAATTTCTATTTTTTTAGGGAGCTTTATTACCCTGTGTAGAGATGTTCGATATGAAAAATATAACAACAAAAAGAGATCTTTAATAACTTGCAACTGTTAAATGGGATTCATTTTTCTGGGGTAAGCTTATACAATGGTTGTTTAATATTCTGTATAAATAATGCCGGATATGATAACCACTTTAGTCCGCTGTATAAGCAACAGAGACCGCTGTATGATAACACATTTGATACCGCAACCATGATATCATGGTGTTCCTAAATTAGAAACACTTAAATAATTTGTTGAAGAATTCTGTCCTTTCATCGGTTTGTAGGTGCAGAGGTTTCTGTCCGGTCTTGAAAACCTGCTTTAATGCAACCACGAGATTCTCATTTTCGTCCGGATGGATACGACCTGTGCGTATGTTAATAGCATATTGATATAGGTCAAGATATACCGACAGGCGTCATAGGGTTCAGGAAAGACACACATGTCCACCAAATCCACCTGCCATTGACTGTCACCACCCCCACCCCCACTCCCGTCACTCCGATTCTATGCTCTATTTATAACGGACTTCCTTTGTTGATGCCTTCCACTAGGGTGTCGTCCAAGACCAACTCGTCGGTTCACCAGTCGTTCTCAAGTAGCATTTCTTCCACATCCGCCGCGGCATATTCGAAGGTGGACCAAAGATCGAGATGGAAGGTGAAGCCAATGGTGGTACCGCAACGACCCAACGACCCACGGTGCACGTATGTATCATGACCGGTGTGGATGGACCCCGTCGTCCAGTTAACCATTCGACAGCCGTTGAATTTCCTCTAACCACTACGGGACGCCGAGTGACAGTCTTGGTTGTGTCGGGTCGCTATCGCATACATCATCATTGTTTTCGATGATGTCGACGCGTTTATCATACACGCGTGGAGGAAGACCTCGCGGGTAAGCACTGAGATGACGCCACCCTAAGGTTACACCAAGAGCGTTCCATAAAATCCCCACATTTGTCCCCAAGATGGCCCGGGCCCTCGGTGGCCGAGTGGTCTAAGGCGTTTCGCTGGTGACCGCTAGCCTTACACCGCTGAACCGGCACGGGTTCGAGGCCAGCTGGTCTATGTGTGAAAGTTTGTCAGTTACTTGCCGAAGGGCGGTGGTTCTCTCCGGGTACTCCGGCTTCCTCCACCAACCAAACTGACTGTCACCATATGAGTGAAACAAACTTGAGTGTGACATTAAGCCAAATTCCCTCCCTCCCTCCAAGATGGCCCAAATTTCCGTTCCCAGTTACTATTTCCCAACTGCGCAAGTGCCTAATTTTACCCAACGAGAGCTTCAACAGGCTAGTGTATTGGGTTATCTACTCCCTCGTTCAAGCATTTTATTTTCTATATGGCGGTCGCATAGTTCATCATTTTCCATCAGATGACTTGATAGCGTTATTACATCATCACCCTGAATATTTGTATCTAATACCGCTCAAGCCGATAGTAGGGGCCGTCTGGTCATAGCATTCAAGATGTCCACATGAACATCTACAATAAAAGCGTGGCTGGGATACAAATCATAACAGGGATCACTTTTGGTTCTTGCGATGTGTTTAGAAATATGCAGTCAGTATATTTGTCTGTGAGTTATGACTTATTTTCAGTACTCGGGCATCGTTTTCCACCATCCTTTTAATGTTGCATTTAATTGTACGTTTTATCCATCCGAGTGCGCATCTGGCCGAAGATGGTCTTGTATCAACTGATGGAAATTCGGTCTGGATGAACTGTTCACCCAATTCCCTGACACAGTGTTACCGCCAGCAGAATTAAGGTGCTGAATACAAGCGTCTAGTCCGTCATTCATAATTCAGCCGTCGTCCATTAAAGAATATCCGCGTCCATAATCCAAAGACCTATTCCATATCCATATAACAGTATTAGCACCAAATTCAAAAAAGACAATCATAGTATACATAAACATAGGATAGTTTCCTGCAAGAGAGAAGCGGTCAAAAGTTTTCAATGATGCCGACAAGACATCATGATGTTCCAAAAATATAAAATCCGTATCGCTGTTCAGTATTCTTAATCCATAATAATCGTTCTCAAGTCGTTATCTAGAGAATGGTGTATCTCAGTCACGCTTCGACTGCGCCTGTTCACATGAGCACCATGAGAATCCTGAAGTACATGGGTTCATACGGCCCCTAGCCCCGGACCAAGCGGAACCAGATACAAGTCACGAAACGTAACGCCATAGATCTTGCACGCTACGTTCGTATTTCGCTATCAGCATGCGACATGTATCGCCAAACCTGAGAAACCCCGAGTGGAGGCGTTCGGAGGAACAGCCCTGCTCCACAAGTTTCTGCAACAATGTTTTGTGACGCTGACTGAAGTCGTCACAATTAACACAGGATCTACCAAACGCCACCAGTCGAGATATGCATACGCCATATGCAGGTCCCACTGCCATGTTACTGTCCAGAAAGAGATAGCCTACGATGTCGAAATTGTAATCATCTCTTTTGTCATAAAGTCGACGAGAGAGAATGCCTGCTTCATTTTTGTAGAGATATAGATCTAAATATGATGTGCCTGTAGGGTTATCTGCAGTTTCCCTCAAACCCAGTGAAGGTGGATATATATCCTTTACTGCGTCATTTATATAGCGATATGGAATGACCCACCATGCGCTCATCTCATCTATGATGGAATATGTATACAATGGAAAGAATGAGACTTAAACAAGCATCATCGACCGACTATATTGGCGGATCGCTGGCCCATTTGTTAATATTTCCATTTCATTCACAGACGTGGCGGGAAAGATCAATTAAATGCCGATTGCTGAGTAGCACTATCGAAATTAGATTAATTGTATATAACCTCGGTCCCACTGCATTCAACATATACACTGGATTCGTGAGTCGAACACATCGAGTCGCACAAACCACTCGGTCTAGCTGGTAATATTCAAACACAAAACCCTGAATATTAGTTGATTAGACAATCGGGATTCCTCCAGTCACATCACTATTATCTGTTTCTATACATTTGAACTGCTTCTCATATTTTGCAGTATTGACACAGATGGAGAATAGGAGACTATGGTTTCAATCTACAAAGTTACTACTGCCAACATGTAACTAGATATTGAGATATAAGCTACGAATGATTGGCTACGAAAGGCAGAGGAACATTTTCCCCACCATCAAATAACAACAGCAACAACAACAACACAAATCTCACTGAGAACTTCACAACTATAATGAGAATAATAATCATTTGATAACGTGTAATAAAAATAAAGATGTGAAAGTACTTCAATGAAAATATATTGTGGGTGGGAACCGCGTCCTGGTATATGTTTCTATAGTGCTTTTCTTGAAAATTATTCAATTTTATATTTTAACAAATTTGAGACCTGAACAATATCTGAAGTTGCTTGGTTAAGGCTGAACTTCTTCCTTCGGTTGTTCCACTCGTTCTTCCACCCACTCGTGAGATATTGAGGATCTATTCAGTGGGTCTTTCATCATGGGGTCACCCTGAAAGGAATTTCTGCACTGACATTGAACATATGCATTCTATTTCGTCAGTATCTATCAGCATGAAATTTCATTTTTTTGGCCGCTGAAATGCTGGATGTATGGAGTATGGATACATATATACAATATATATACAAATATGAACAGACAAGTACTTCATTTCTGAAGTCCAGCTTTAGTATATTTAGCCATATATAGACCATGTAAGCCGAGATTTGATCACATAAAAAACATTTAGAGTACCACCGCGGTCTATTCTTATTGTTAGATCTCCAATTTATTGCTAACTCATACATCTCTCATCAGACGTGATAACGACGACGAAATTTAATATACATCCTATGAATTGCCCGCATGAGTATTGAGATATCTAGGTCAACTAACCTTTATTCTTCAGAATTATTTTAATATTATTCGTGACATTTCCAATTCTGTCCTTGTATCAACTGATGGAAATTCGGTTCGGATGAACTATTAGCCCAATTCCGTGACACCGTGTTATCGCCAGCAGAATTAAGGAGCTGAAGAATAACCCACCAATTTATTGTGAAATCGTGCATCTCTCATCAGACGTGATAACGACTACGAAATTTAATATACATCCTATGAATTGCCCGCATGAGCATTCAGATATGTAGGTCAAGTAGTCTTTTCCATCAAATTATTTTAATATTATCCGTAACATTCCCGATTCTGTCAACTGATCAACTGATGGAAATGCGGTTCGGATGAACTCTTAGCCCAATTCGCTGACACCATGTTATCGCCAGCAGAATTAAGGTGCTGAGGAATGGCCCGCCATGCGCTCATCTCATCTATGATGGAATATGTATACAAAGGGAAGAATGAGACTTGAACAAGCATCATAAGCCAGAATGTGCCGAGACTATCGGCGGATCGCTGGCCCATTTGTTAATATTTCCATTTCATTCACATACGCGGCGGAAAGAATTAATGAAATGTCGATTGCTGAGTAGAACTATCGAAATGAGATTAATTGTATATCTCTTCAGTCCCACTGCCTTCGTTATATACACTGCATTCGTGGGAAGAAGAGTCGAACACATCGAGTCGCACAAACCACTCAGCCAAGCTGGTAACACACACACCACAAAACCATGGATATTAGTTGACTAGACAATAGGGATTCCTCCAGGCACGTGATCACTGGTTCTATACATTTGAATTGCTTCTCATATTCTGCAGTATTGACACAGATGGAGAATATGAAAGTATGATTTCACTCAAATGTAGAGAGATATTGAGACAAAAACTGAGACTGAGTTTCGCCTATCAATAACTTGTAAGGAATCACCAGTTTCAATTTTATTAAGGAGTTTCATTACCATATGAATCGAAGTCGATGTGGAGAAGATATCAAAAAAAGGATCTTTAATAACTCGCAACTGATAAATGGGATTCATGTTTCTGAAGTAAGCGTATACAGTGGTCTTTTAATATTCTGCATGAATACTGCCGGATATGATAACCTATTTAGTCCGCTGTATAAGCAACAGATACCGTTGTATGATAACACATTCGATACCGGAACCAAACCCGCTGCGTGATGGGCAACAGAGAACGCTAAATGGTATTGGACCGCGGTATATGATAACCATTGCATATATATGCAAGCGTCTAGTCCGTCTCTCAATATTCAACCGTCGTCCATTAAATGATTTCCGCGGCTGTAATCCAAGACGTATTCATATAACAACATTAGCACCAAATTCAAATAAACAATCATTGTATACACAAATATATGCTTGTTTCGTACAAGAGAGAAGCGATCATCAGTTTTCCATGATGCCGGCAAGACACCATAATATTCCCAAAATAGAAACATTTAAAGTAATTTGTTGAGGAATTCTGTTCATTCAGCGGTTTCTAAGTACAAAGATTTATGCACGGGTCTTGAAAATCTGCTTTAACGCAGCCACGAGATTCTCCCCCTTTTCTTCTGGAAGGGTACGACCCAGGAATATTTTGATAGCATATCGATGTAAGTCAGTATATACCGACAGGCGTCGTTGTGTTTAGCAAAGACAGACATATCCACCAAATCCGCCTGCCATTGGCTGTCCATACCCCAGATTCTATACTGTATATAAAATGGACTTCTCTTGTTGATGTCTTCCGCCAGGGTGTTGTCCAAGAGCAACTCGTCGGTTAGCCAGTCATCCTCTTGTATCACTTCGTCCAATTCCACCACGGCATATTCGAAGGTGGACAAAATTTCGAGATGGAAGGTGAAGCCAGAGGTTGTACCAAAACGAACCACGGTGCACGTAGATTGTAGATGGACCGCGGTGCGCGTTGGTATGATGACCGACGTGGATGAGGTCGCCATCCAGTTAACCACTCAACATCAATTTGAATTTCCCCCAAACACATTCGGGACCAGAGTGTCCCATAGGTCACCGAAACACTTCTGTGCGCATCCGAATTGCCCCTTGCTGTATTACTACTTCCTAACAGCTCAAGTGCCGTATGGGGCCCTCGGTGGCCGAGTGGTCTAAGGCGCTTCACTGGTGACCGCTAGCCTCACACCACTGAACCGGCACGGGTTCGAACCCAGCTGGTCCATGTGTGAAAGTTTGTCAGTTACTTGCCGAAGGGCGGTGGTTCTCTCCGGATACTCCGGCTTCCTCCACCAACCAAACTGACTGTCACCATATGAGTGAAACAAACTTGAGTGTGACATTAAGCCAAATTCCCTCCCTCCCTCAAGTGCCGTATTTCACCCAACGAGAGCTTCAACCGGCAAGTGTATAGCGATGTACGCTTTACCCACAAATGCGCATCAGACCATAGCTGGAGTATCACTACTACTTCCCAAGGGCACAGGAGATATTTAAACGCCATATGCAGGTCCTTCTGGAATATTGCTACCCATAAATGGGTAGTTAGTTATGTCAACATTGTAATCATCTCTCTTGTAGTAGAGTGGACGCGACAGAAAGTCCTGATCATTCTTGTAAAGTTCCAGCTACCATCTAGGCTATTAGTGGCTTCCTTCAAATCCAGTGAAAGGGTAAATATCTTTCCCAGCGTGACTAATACAGGGATTATCCAGTGCTAGGATATCGTCTATATAGCGTTTGGTGAATGGGAAAGAACGGGATTTGGAATGGTTATCTTTTGACAATTTCTGCATATAGGGTTAGTCATACGAGAACAAGTACAAGTCTGGCAAAGGTGGTACAAAGTTTATATCCATTGGGATACCTATACGTTGCTGGTATATAGTATTGCCGAATTTCACGCAGATGTTGTTAATGACAAACTCAAGCAATTGTAAAACCAAATAAACATCCCAAGAATGATATCCTTTACGTGCAGTAGAATTGAGACAGCCTTATGACATTAACATACCGGTGACCAGTTTACCGAAAATCGATATTATTAATGAACAAAGATGTTCAACGAGGTCCTCGTTATAGTAGTATAGAGAGTAGATACATGTCTATACGTTATCTGTCCTTACTTCTTTCGTAAGACTTTCCGAGTTTTTAAGTATCCATATGCATTCGACATGTGAATTTCTTAAAATGGTAGCACAATAATTCTCCAAAAATTATTCAACAGCTTGCAAAGTGGACAGACATTTAGATGTATAAACTCAGCGAGTGATCGGATTCCCGGTTCAGTCGGCGTATTGATGGAAATTCGGCTCGGATGAACCGGTCACCCAATTCCGTGACCCCGTGTTACCGCCAGCAGAATTAAGGCGCTGAAGAATGACCCGCCATGCGCTCATCTCATCTATGATGGAATATGTATACAAAGGGAAGAATCAGACTTGAACAAGCGTCATCGACCAACCCCAGGCCTAAGCCAGAATGTGCCGGGGCTATCGGTGGATCGCTGGCCCATTTGTTAATATTTCCATTTCATTCACATACGTGGCGGAAAGGATGGATGGAATGCGGATTGCTGAGTAGAACCATCGAAATAAGATTAATTGTATATCACCTCGGTCCCAGTGCGTTCGTTATATACACTGCTTTCGTGGGTAGAAGGGTCGAACACATCGAGTCGCACACATCACTCGGTCTAGCTGGTAATATTCAAACACGCAACACAAAACCCTGAATATTAGTTGATTAGACAACAGGGATTCCTCCAGGAACGTCATTAATAGCTGGTTCTATGCATTTGCTTCTTATATTCTGCAGTATTGACACAGATCGAGAACTGGAAACTATGCTTTCAATCTATATTGTTATTACTGCCAATATGTAACGAGCTATTGAGACAAAAACTACGAAAAATTGCCTACGAAATCCAGGGGAACATTTTAGTCGCCACAAATGAACAACAACAACAACAACAACGCAATTCTTGTTCGTGAGAACTTGTACAACTATAACGAGAAAGATGATCGTTTGATAACGTGCAATAATGATGAAGATGTGGAAACACATGGATGGAAATATATTATTGGTGTGTGAATCGCGTCATGCTATGTTTGTATTGTACATGTGGCTCCTGTCTGAGATAAGAGGTTATTATACTATTATCTTTAATATAGTGCTTTTTCTGAATAATTAGTAAATTTAATATTTTGACAAATTTGAGACCTGAACAATATTTGCAGTTGCATGGTTAAGACTGAATTTCCCCTCTCGCTTGTACCACTCATTGTTTCATGCAGACGTTACAAATATAACCGAAAGACGATACCATTTTACTTACTTGATCGAAAATTGTTCCAGTGTAAACTCTTTATTGCTCATCTTCAATGCCCATCCACGTCATTAATCTTCAATTATCGATCGAGATATTAAGGCAAATTCACCTTGCGAACATCTGTATGGTTTTCCACTCGTGTGAGTTATTGTGGCTCTGTCAAGTAGGGGGCGGCGCGGTGGGGGGGGGGGGTCTCCCTCCTTGGATGTTCTGTATTGAGAATGAACATGCATCCTACTTCTTCAGTATCTATCAGCACGAAGTTTAATGTATGGAGCATGGATACATGTACATAATATATACAAATATGTACAGACAAGTACTTCATCTCTGAAGTCCATCTTCAGTATATTTTGCCATGTTTAGGTCGTATAATCCGGGATTTGATCGCATAGAAAAATAGAGTACCACCGCGGACTATTTTCATTATTGGATCTCCAATATATTGCTAATTGCAACGCATATAAGGGAAGTGGGAAGAGGGGCCGACATACTGAGAGAGTCACATGACTTCACAGTATAGTATTCCGATTAACCTATTCTAAAGCACATACCAAGAATCTAACGATTCGTGATATGTGTTGTATCTCAGGTGCGCTTTTATTGTATCTGTTCATGTGGCAACTTGGATGATATGACCACACGGCCCCGAGCACTGGCATAAGCGGTATTAGATACAAATCTAGAGAGCTATGATGGAAATGCTCTGACAACTCGTATATTGGTAATTGGTGAGCTGTTTTTTTGCAACTGTTAATCATACATCTCTCATCAGACGTGATAACGACTATGAAATTTCATGTACTTCCAATGAAGGGCCCGCATGAGCATTCCAATATGTACGTCAACTAACCTTTTTTCTTCAGAATTATTTTAATATTATTCGTAACATTTCCAATTCTGTCCTTGTATCAACTGACGAAAATTCCGTTCGATTACCTGTTCACCCAATTCCGTGACACCGTGTTACCGCCAGCAGATTTAAGGTGCTGAAGAATGACCCGCCATGGGCTCATCTCATTTGTGATGGAATATGTATACAAAGAGAAGAATGAGACTTGAACAAGCATCATCGACCAACCCCTGAAATAAGCCAGAATGTGCCGGGGCTATCGGCGGATCCCTGGCCCATTTTTTAGTATTTCCATTTCATTCACATTCGACCCTGAAAGGATCAATGAAATGCCGATTGCTGAGTAGAACTATCGAAATGAGATTAATTGTATATCATGCACCTCGGTCCCACTGCGTTCGTTATATACACTGCTTTCGTGGGTAGAAGGGTTGAACACAATTGGGTCGCACAAACCACTCAGGCTAGCTGGTAATATTAAAACACACAACACAAAACCCTGAATATTAGTTGATTAGACAATAGGGATTGCTCCAGGCACGTGATCACTGGTTCTATACATTTGAATTGCTCCTCATATTCTGCAGTATTGACACAGATGGAGAATATGAAAGTATGATTTCACTCTATTGTTATTACTGCCAACATGTAGCGAGATATTGAGACAATTTTGCAAGAAATCTCCCTGTAAGGAATCACCAATTTCTATTTTTAGGGAGCTTTATTACCCTATATGTAGAAAAGTTCGATATGAAAAATATAACAAAAAAGGATCTTTAATAACCTGCAACTGTTAAATGGGATTCATTTTTCTGAGGTAAGCTGATACAATGGTTGCTTAATATTCTGTATAAATACTGCCGGAGATGATAATCACTTTAGTCCGCTGTATAAGCAAAAGAGACCGCTGTATGATAACACATTTGATACCACAACCATGACACCATGGGGTTCCTAAAATAGAAGCACTTAAAACACAAAACCTGAATATTAGTTGATTAGACAACAGGGATTCATCCAGGAACATCATTAATAGCTTGTGATTCTGCAGTATTGACACAGATCGAGAACTGGGAACTATGCTTTCAATCTATATTGTTATTACTGCCAATATGTAACGAGCTACTGAGACAAAAACTACAAAAAATTGCCTACGAAATCCTGAGGAACATTTTAGTCACCACTATGAACAACAACAGCAACAACGCAATTCTTGTTTGAGAGAAGTTGTACAACTATGAGAAAGATGATCGTTTGATAACGTGCAATAATGATGGAGATGTGGAAACACATGAATGGAAATATATTATTGGTATATTTTTTTATCATTTAGAAAGTGATCGTATAACAGTATTTTTCGTTATTTTGGGATAACACTATCTTAGAATAGCACAAATTCTTGTGCTGAAAATTGCACTAGAATTTGTGCTATTCTAAGATAGTGTTATCCCAAATAACGAAAAATTCTGTTATACGATCACTTTCTAAATGATAAAAAAATATATATATCTATTCAGCTTTGGGAGCTGTGTCATTACGATCATCAGAGGGGTACTGTATGTTCGCTTTCAAGACTACCGGTCTGCTACCTCCTATTTTTGTGGGAGGCCCGTTGGCCGAGTGGTTTAGATCGCCGACATACAGTGCTGGCGATTAGGTGCCTGACTCTGGGGTCGCTGGTTCGAATCCCGCAGGGGACTCGACCAAATTTTCAGCACTAGAATTTGTGCTATTCTAAGATAGTGTTATCACAAAATAACGAAAAATACTATATTATTGGTGTGTGAATCGCGTCATGCTATGTTTGTATTGTACATATGACTCCTGTCTGAAATAAAAAAGGTTATTATACTATTATCTTTAATATAGTGCTTTTTCTGAATAATTATTCAATTTAATGTTTTGACAAATTTGAGGCCTGAACAATATTTGCAGTTGCATGGTTAAGACTGAATTTACCCTCTCGCTTGTACCACTCATTGTTTCATGCAAACGTTACAAATATAACCGAAAGACGATAACATTTTACTTACTTGATCGAAAATAAAATACTTTATTGCTCATCTTCAATGCCCATCCACGTCATCAATCTTCAATTATCGATCGAGATATTAAGGCAAATTCACCTTGCGAACATCTGTATGGTTTTCCACTCGTGTGAGTTATTGTGGCTCTGTCCGGGGGGAGGGGGGGGGGGGCTCTTGGCAGGGGGTCTCCCTTCGTGGATGTTCTGTATTGAGAATGAACATATGCATCCTACTTCTTCAGTATCTATCAGCACGGAGTTTAATGTACGGAGTATGGATACATGTACATAATATATACAAATATGTACAGACAAGTACTTCATCTCTGAAGTCCATCTCCAGTATATTTAGCCATGTGTAGGTCGTATAACCCGGGATTTGATCGCACAACAAATAGAGTACCACCGCGGACTATTTTTATTATTGGATCTCCAATTTATTGCTAAATCATACATCTCTCATCAGACGTGATAACGACTATGAAATTGCATGTACTTCCAATGAATTTCCCGCATGAGCATTCAGATATGTAGATCAACTAACCTTTTTTCTTCAGAATGTGCCGGGGCTATCGGCGGATCGCTGGCCCATTTGTTAGTATTTCCATTTCATTCACATTCGTCGCGGAAAGGATCAATGAAATGCCGATTGCTGAGTAGAACTATCGAAATGAGATTAATTGTATATCACCTCGGTCCCACTGCGTTCGTTATATACACTGCTTTCGTGGGTAGAAGGGTCGAACACAATTGGGACGCACAAACCACTCAGTCTAGCTGGTAATATTAAAACACACAACACAACACCCTGATCACTGGTTCTATACATTTGAAGTGTTTCTCATATTCTTCAGTATTGACACAGATGGAGAATATGAAAGTATGATTTCACTCTATTGTTATCACTGCCAACATGTAGCGAGATATTGAGACAGTTTTGTAAGAAATCTCCCTGTAAGAAATCACCAATTTCTAAAAAAAAATATGGAGCTTTATTACCCTATGTAGAGAAGTTCGATATGAAAAATATAACAAAAAAATATCTTTAATAACTTGCAACTGTTAAATGGGATTCATTTTTCTGAGGTACGCTTATACAATGGTTGCTTAATATTCTGTGTAAATACTGCCGGATATGATAACCACTTTAGTCCGCTGTATAAGCAACAGAGACCGCTGTATGATAACACATTCGATACCGCAACCATGATATCATGGTGTTCCTAAAATAGAAACACTTAAAATAATTTGTTGAAGAATTCTGTCCCTTCATCGGTTTGTAGGTACAAAGGTTCTGTCTGGTCTTGAAAACCTGCTCTAATGCAGCCACGAGATTCTTGTTTTCATCCGATGGGTAAGACCTGGGCGTATTTTAATAGAATATTGATATAGGTCAGGATATACCAACAGGCGTCATAGGGTTCAGCAAAGACACACATGTCCACCAAATCCACCTGCCATTGACTGTCAATGCCCCACCCGCACCCCCGTCACTCCGATTCTATGCTGTATTTATAACGAACTTCCTTTTTTTATATCTTCCACTAGGGTGTCGTCCAAGACCAACTCGTTGGTTCACCAGTCGTTCTCAAGTAGCATTTCGTCCACATCCGCCGCGGCATATTCGAAGGTGGACCAAAGATCGAGATCGAAGGTAAAGCGAATGGTGATACCGCAACTGCGCACGTAGGTATCATGACCGATATGGGTGGAATCCGTCGTCCAGGTAACCACTCAACAGCCGTTGAATTTCTTCCAACCACTACGGGGCGCCGAGTGACAGTCTTGGTTGTGTCGGGTCGCTATCGCATACATCATCATTGTTTTCGATGATGGCGACGCGGTTATCATACATGCGTGGAGGAAGACCTCGCGGGTAAGCACTGAGATGACCCCACCCTAAGGTTACACCAAGAGCGTTTCATAAAATCTCCACATTTGTCCCCAAGATGGCCCAAATTCCCCTTCCCTATTACTATTCCCCAAGTGCGCAATTGCCTTATTTTACCCAACGAGAGCTTCAACAGGCTAGTGTATTGGGTTATCTACTCTCATTTTCCATCAGATGACTTGATAGCGTTATTATATCATCATCCTGAATATTTGTATCTAATACCGCCCAAGCCGATGCTAGGGACCGTGTGGCCATGCCATTCAAGATGTCCGAATGTCACAATAAAAGCGTGGCTGGGATACAAATCATAACAGGGATCACTTTTGGTTCTTGCGATGTTTTTAGAAATATGCAGTCAGTATATTTGTCTGTGACTTATGACTTATTGTCAGAACTCGGGCATCGTTTTCCACCATCCTGGTAATTGTACGTTTTACCCATCCGAGTGCGCATATGGACGTAGTTGGTCAGATGCTACTACTAGGTGCTCTACTACTCGCCAAGTATATATGCAAACCAGGACGTCACCGGGCAGCATACCCGCCCCTTTGAGCTAGAGTATAAGAGTATATAGGTAGGCATATCTCAATTGTGCACCCGAATATGCGCTTTGTTCACCACTTCCCGAGTGCGCTTGCGCATGTTGACCTCACCGTCATACCGAGGTCAGAACACTGTATGAATCTGCATGAAAAGAGGGTTCTATGGCACCCCCCACATTGGACCAGAGTGGGACGCCTATACCCAATTTACACCCAAGGTCACAAACCCACAGCCCAAATTAAGCACTCATGCAGTCCAACCCGAACTGCGCTTTCTCTACTAATGATGACGTCACAAATAACGTCATTTCTCTCAATATCTTCTCTGACTACACCCAAGCTGCCATGGATACATTCCGTGACCCCTACCCTAGGGCCAGTGTCCAAGGCCAACGGTCATTTGCGACCCCCACCTCACGGCCATAAGAGATTTCCTTATATACCACTGCCGTACTTGGCTGGTTCTCCCACTTCCCTTATATGTGTTGTAATTCTAATATGCTGATGAAATAAATCCGATAAATCATGTCATAAACTGTCAATTAGGTAGAATCTAAGCTACGCCTGATTAACCTGAAGCGAAATTTCTAATTCAGATTGTTGTAGTTGCTGAAGATCGAGAAAGGCATTTAACTCGTTGGTCATGGCGGAAATAAAAAATATATGCAGGTGATCAAAATAATAAGTTAGATGGCCGATATCCACATTGCGCATTCATTACCATCGAGGGGCCAGGGATATATAGTACCCAGTACACGTTATGGGAGATCGCGTCAGATAATTGACATGGGTATTTGCCCATCATATCTGGAGCACATTTGATCAGGCCGGCTTGGTACACGTGACTTGCCCCGTGTCCCAGTCGATGCTCTCATAAAGCCACACCAGTCATGGCGAAGCAACGTTATCATGTAAACGCTAGAGAACTGATCAATGACAGGATAAAGAGAGAACGATCAAGGTACAGTCTATCCTACTCGACCGCGTCAGTGCAACTACACCATGCACTGTTGCAGTATGCTTTGATAACTATCGACTCTTGATGGCTCCGGTCATGCCGATATTGATGAAATAATTTAAAGGTTTCGAACCAGAACTTCGCGCAACCTAATAGAAAATAGGGCACGCACGTCACAGATACACCTTTCGATGGCTGTACCATTCCATATTTCAATGAGTAGCTCTATGAGGCGTAGCGCACTTGGACTTGTCTACTTGTTATTGGATTGGTGACTGGTTGCGTGAGAAGAATAATATAGGATAATATTTGATTAAAATGGTTTGTCCGTACATTTATAGTTCCAGCAGACAAAGCTCCAAATAATATTATATTCATATGTAAATATTACTAATACCAGGTGCTGGCTAAAGATTTGGGTATAAGCACATCATCTTCAAACACGTCTACTCACTCTAAAACCGCAATTATTCAGCCGTCGTTCATTAAAGAATATCCGCATCCAAAGACCTATTTCATATTCCATATAACAGTATTAGCACCTTAATTCAAAAAGACAATCATAGTATACATAAACATGGGTTAGTTTCCTGCAAGAGAGAAGCGGTTAACAGTTTCCAATGATGCCGGCAAGACATCATGATGTTCCAAAAATATCAAATCCGTATTGCTGATCAGTATTCTTAATCCAAAATATTCGCTGTAAAGTCGTCATCTGAAGAATCATGTATCTCAGTCACGCTTTGATTGTGAATGAGCGCCATGAGGATCTTGAAGTACATGGGTTCATACGGCCTCTAGCCCCGGGTTAGGGCTGCGATGAAGAAATATTAGAGCCACATGACTTCACAGCATAGTCGTCTGGTTAACCTATTATAAAGCACATACCAAGAATCTAACGATTCGTGATATGTTTTGTATCTCAGGTACGCTTTTATTGTATCTGTTCGTGTGGTCACTTGGATGACATGACCACACGACCCCTAGCACCGGCATAAGCGGTATTAGATACAAATCTAGAGAGCTATGATGGAAATGCTCTCACAACTCGTATATTGGTAACTGGTGAGCTGTGTCGCTGTGACAATTCGTCGCTGTATCGTCGTCAGATGAAAATGACGGCATTTAGCACAAAAGACTAGTCTGTAAGGCCCGATTTCGACCCAGCATCAACTTCCCGCAATGCCAACATATATCAAAGACCAAAAGGTCTGTACAGGGGGCGGACAGGTAAACATTACAACGCATATAAGAGAAGTGGGAAGAGGTGCCGACATACTGACAGAGCCACATGACTTCCCAGTATAGTCTTCGGGTTAACCTATTCTAAAGCACATACCAAGAATCTAACGATTCGTGATATGTGTTGTATCTCAGGTACGCTTTTATTGTACCTGTTCATGTGGCAACTTGGATGACATGACCACACGGCCCCTAGCACCGGCATAAACGGTATTAGATACAAATCTAGAGAGCTATGATGAAAATGCTCTGACAACTCGTATATTGGTAATAATTTGTGAGCTGTGTGGCTGTGAAAACTCGTACACTGGGGATTGGTGAGCTGTATCGTCGTCACATGAGAATGACGGCATTCAACACAAAAGACTAGTATGTAAGGCCCGATGTTGACCCAGCATCAACTTCCCACAATGCCCATTTGTAACAAAAAGTGCCATCACAAGTTGCATTTCGTGTCCTTGGCCGGCCTACCATAAGAGAACAGATCAGTCAATAAGAGGGCACAATTAGTGCCCTTTGGAATACCTATATGCTGTTGATTTATTATGTTGCCAAATTACACAAGATATTATTAATGAGAAATTCAATCAACTCTACAATCAAAGAAACATCCCACGAATGATATTCATTATGTGTAGTAGAGCTAAAGAATGCTTTATGGCTTCTGATATTAATATATCGACAATCAGTTTTCTTGAACACAAATCCTACTAATGAACTTAGACGGTCAATGTAGTCCTGATGAGGGATTTTAGTATAGGAAGTTGAGAAATTCCATGTGAATGCATGTCTGTACGGTATGTATCCCTTCGCATCAAGCTTTCCCGTAAGCCATTTGTAGTTTTTCAATATCCACATACATTCAACGCCAGATTTTTGGAAATGGTGGCGAAACACCTTTCCCAAAATGCTTTTGCCTCATGAAGAGCCCTCGCCAACAGGGTTGAAAGAAGTTTGGTGGTGCAGCTTCTAGAACCAGCTATGAATCTAGCTTTATATCGTGTTTTATGCATTTTGAGAGTCTAGTACCCTTCTAGTATATCGATATGAGTGGTTGGAAGACAAATACCTCTCTCCTTGAAAAAAACGCTTCGTGGTTGTTAAATGTGTCTCCCAGAATAAATGCAGTTTGGTAGTAGACATATTCTATGATGGTGTCTTCATGCACAATTCCTTAACCTGCACCTGGTAGTAGTAATATTTACAAATGAATAGTAAAGTTTTGGAGCTTTGTCTGCTTTGACTATGACGAATTTACTCTGGAGATTTTCTAAAATTTGTTGCGAATTGAGGTTTCTAGTACTGGTTTAACTTGGGGAATCTCCTGGAAAAATTTATTCTACCAATATTTGGACTCTCAATTAAAGCTTAAAGTTGAGAATAAGTACAGATTTCCAACCTTGATAAATAACGGGGACCCCTATTTTGAGTGACTCTGTGTAGCTTAGAATAGTTTTAGTTGTTTTAATAGTTAAAAGGTGCCATGTATTTGGGATATAGGTCATGTAAAGCGAGATATCGATTTTCACGTGACTGGACATGTTAACAAACGGAACAATGGGAAAATCACTTGCCCATTTCCCACTGTTGGAAATCCTGCGAATTCACGTCACTTCGTCCGATATGCCAGGTATTTTTTACCGGATGACGTCATTGCGATCAGGAACTCAGGCATCCCGATCCTGGGTTCTTCATACATAAGTTGCCCATTACCCTCCAGCTCCTTTGTCACCCGCCCACACTCATCCCCCTAAGGTGTCAGTCCCTACTGTCTCACAGGGCACCATTTCGATGATCAGATCACTACCAGGGTTCCAGTGGCACGCAGACAGCCTTGGACGGCTCCTTTAATAGTAGAGGTGAGTAAGGGCCCCGTTATTTTGTTCTCTCTGCCCTGTCTCTACTCACTCTAGCCCACTCTGAGAAGTTCTTTTCTTGAGGATACAGCATATACCCTATACTTATATACAGTAGCAACATTCGGGAGAGCCTGTACAAAACCTATTGTTTTCAAGCAACAGGTGACCGAGCATTATTGCAAAAACGCAAATTGCACCAGCTTGAACCATCAACCATAATTTCATCCGAAAATTTCAACTTCGGCCATAAATCCAGACAATGAGGCTCTATGAGGAGCTACATTTGTTTCTGTCTCCAACGACAGAGCCAATCCTATATAATCGCATATAAAACCCATCCTCGATAAACGGTTCTATACGTGTAACCAGCCTGGTTCTACAGCTCATGCCCACCTTCTGTTTGAGCCAGTTCTCGAGCTCAGACTTTATTTTTTTTCAGAACAATATACTAAGTGTTCGATAGTCTCACGTTCCTTCTCACAGCTGGAAATTTGATGTAGAATTTGTAGGGAGTATTCTCTGTTGTTTCTTATACTATTATTTTAAATTTCTTAGTTTAAAATTGCTTATACCATACTGATTCTTCAGCACTCCAAACGCGATAAAGTTACCTTCCATATCTATTATATCTTTTACATATCTGTCCCCTTTATCATGTCAATCTGTTATATAAAAGTGGCCTTTTTTTAAATTTGTGACTAAGCCACACATTTTCACTGTGTATTACTTCTGATCTTCCTCAGATGATTGTGTTGATACATATTGTGAAAGTTTTCTGTTGAGAGATAAATTTCCAGTATGTTGACTCAGTCTAGTTTCAACTCACGACATAGTTTGATGTCGGATCCGGACAGCGACCCAATCCATACTGCCTTTTTTCTGTATTTATTTTGAGCCCAGACATTTGGTAAAATAGGTCTATGCATTTTAATGCTTCTTTGATTTGCTTTTCTTTACAGTCAAGTATCAGTTGTGTATCGTAAGCACACTGACTTATCTTGAATTTTGCGCCGCCAACATTTCTACCAGATATATGTCTTTGTTTCTGATCATCGAACGGTTCATTTCTGCAAATAGCAAGAATAGATAGGAGGATATAGGGTCTCCCTGTCGGCATCCTCGGCATACATAAAAAGAAGGAGTTGTGACAATTTTGTAAGATACACATTAGTATTTGTGAAGAATAATTTAACCCATTTTATTATGTCACTGCCTAAATGGACAGATTTTATAACTTTATTTTTGAAATCTCAAGAGATTGAATCAAAAGCTTTTTTGAAATCAAATTATAGTAATAATACTGAGATTTCTTTTTCTCTTGCTTCAAACATCAGATCGCAAATTGTATCTACCCGGTATTAACCCTTTTGATCTTATGGATCAGCTGGTCTAGCTTTGACTTTATTCTGTTAAAGATACAGGCAGAGTTAAATTTGTATGTGACATTCAATAGTGTAATATGTCGTAAATTTTTCAGGGGGTTTCTAGGTTTATTTGATTTTGGTAAGCAAGTGATAAGTCCTGCCTTTGTGTGATAGATAGTTTTCTGAAGTTTGCAGATCTTAAAATAAAATAGCCCAAATCTTTGCAAAACGTCATGTAGAATTCAACTGCAAAGCCGTCTAAGCCAGGATTCTTTTCATTTTTCATATTTTTTCAAAGCTTTGCTCATTTCGTCATACGCTAACAAACGCCCAAGGAAATGTGTTATGAATTTTCTTACCATCTGATGTTGGTAATTTTGCTATTACTTTATTCGTTTAATTGATCGTTTATAAAAAATATTTTATTGGCTTCTCACTATCTTCAATCCAACGTGACTTTGTTCTCATAATAATGCCGTCTATCTTGCTTTTTCGATACGACACAGTTGGTACATGTAAAATTCGGAATTAATAGTATAGGAACTGAAATTAAGAACATAGACAAACAAATCAATAGTGGGCAAATTTACACTTGCCGTAAAAATGACTCGATAAGTACCGCGCCAAGGCAATACAAGGGAATCGATTGGTTGCAGACGGTACTTGTATGTATACGTATCGTGCACTGCACCCGAGTCTACAACAGATGGTCTCCGGTGTACATTGTTTTCCGTACGTGAGTAGGGCAGATAATCCCACAAAAAGAAGCCACTAGGTCAGCGAGTACAAGCATCTCTGTGTCATTTGTATATTTTTAGTTACCTGGCAATATTGATAGGCGACGCCTGTGGAAATATTTTATCCACCATACATTGGATTTCATGAAATCCATCGATAGTCCAATCAGGACACCGTATTTGGACTTATACGCATGTATCAAGATGGAAAAGTCTAACGTCCACGTCGGCTTGACGAAAATGGAGACGACTGCAATCAACTATTCTATTTTGAATAGTAATAATCCGGAGTGACATGAATATTTTGACTGAATTACAAGCGTCTAGTCCGTCATTCATAATTCAGCCGTCGTCCATTAGAGAATATCCGCGTCCATAATCCAAAGACCTATTCCATTGTTAGATACGTTTGTCTTCGCTAATATAACAGTATTAGCACCAAATTCAAAAAGACAATCATAGTATACATAAACATAGGCTTGTTTCCTACAAGAGAGAAGCGGTCAACAGTTTTCAATGATGCCGGCAAGACATCATGATGTTCCAAAAATATCAAATCCGTATCGCTGATCAGTATTCTTAATCCATAATATTCGTTGTAAAGTCGTCATCTAAAGAATGATGTATCTCAGTCACGCTTTGATAGTGACTGTTCATATGAGTACCTTGAGGATCTTGAAGTACATGGGTTCATACGGCCCCTAGCCCCGGGTTAAGCGGAATTAGACAAAAGTTACGAAACGTAGCGCCATAAATCTTGCACGCTACGCTCGTATTTTGCTATCAGCATGCGATATGTATCGCCAAATTTGAGAGAGTGGAGGCGCTTGGTCGAATAGCCTTGTTTTATAAGTTTCTGCAACAATTTTTTGTGATGTTGATTAAAATCGTCACATTTAACACAGGATCTAGCAAATGCTACTAAGCGAGATATGTATACGCCATATGCAGGTCCCACTGGAATATTACTGGAAGTCAGACTCAATTATCCATTGGGTAAATTAGTTTAAGGACCTTGGTATTATTTAATATTTGACCAACGTTGGCGTTCACCAGACATACCTCGTTGCCAATACGAACAGTATTGAGGATGTGAGCGCTGGTGAGGCAAACAGTCAAATATCGATCGCTGTCTGTTGGCGGTTTTGAGATCCCCATGCACACAATTGACCCTTTTGCAGGTGTTTGGCCAGCACTTCGAAACTGCTGAGTTCCCCCATGTCAGTTTCAATTTGAAATTCTGGTCTTTCGTGAATGGACGATGTTCAGCGCGACGTCACCGAAACATTTTCAAAGGGCCTCATTTGCAATGGCAGTGAACTGCGTTCAGACAGTGGAAACGCTTTTCAGTTCAACTCGAAGCATTTGCTAGGACCTGGGAATATTGAGACGATTCCAATGGACATTTACAGAAACTCTGTCATTGGCTGAATTTTTTTCTTCAATTTCTTCAAAACCCTATGAATTTGCCGGATTTCCACTTGAAAAATTTGAAAATGTTTTTATTATAAGCAGACCCCTCTTGTAGAAACTTGTACCGGTACTTCGCTGTTATACAATAAAATCCTTTTCTTCTTCTTTTTTTTTTAAGTTGATTAATACGAATGACAAAATGCAATCGTAGTTTTCATAATCTCAGCGGTTGCACTCGGGGTGCGCTATGTACGATTTTGATCTGGTTTTAACATCCCTGGTTCCGGGGGTAGAACTGGCCACGCCCAAATGGCCTTTTATGTGTATGTATGTATATATATATATATACGATATAGCATGTAAATTCAGTTGAAAACCCGATCTGGTGTAAGTAGAATGTTCAGCATAATCGAATAGGAGCGTCAGATTCAACATTCAGTAGTTAGCCATTGTCCATATTGTGTTTCCCATTGTAAAACGTCACAGGACCTATACGAAGTAGGGTTTGATATGTTTTAAGTGTGTACCTTGACCAAAGACTGACAATTTCCATGGACGTAGGCGGCATTGAGACATGTTTTTGCCAATTTCACGGTTTTGAGGTCATCTCATTAGGTCAGAAATTGGGCCAGAAAGTAGGTCACATTGACCTTAACCCAATTAGGTCAGGTCACACTGACATTGACTTAATGAAGTGCATTTCCATGGTCTTAGGAGACATTAGGACATGTTTTTGCCAGTTTCGAGGTTTCTAGGTCACCTAATTAGGCCAGAAATTGGGTCAGAAAGTAGGTCATATTGGCCTTGACCCAATTAGGTGAAGTTACACTGACATTGACCTAATTAAGCGCATTTCCGTGGTCTTTGGAGGCATTACGACATGTTTTTGACAATTTCTGGGTTTATAGGTCACCTAAGTAGGTCAAATTTTCATCAAAAAAAAGGTCAGCTCAAAACTTGCTGGTAACAGTCCCCTAATGCACGTTCATGTCAAAAATTAAGGTTTTAATGTTAACGGTTCTCCTTATTTTGCCGTAGAAAGGATTCGGATGGACTGACTAGCTCGCTCATTACCGGACAATTTGCAAATGAGAGACTACTTCTTAGGAATAGGCATATCTTTGATAGACCATATGAAGTTAATAGACAATGTACATGCTTACTGAAGCTGAATGCTTCGGATAATTATATGTAAGCCTCACATCCTACATTCAGAAGCTAGCAATCGTCCAAATTGTTACCAGTATATATATTTATGACTTATATACCATATGAAGCCATTGGATAGTGGACATGTACAGACGTTGCTGGTAATATATTCCTACGAAGTAGGCTCTCATTTGCAAATTGTCCGGTAATGAGTGAGTGAGTGAGTGAGTGAGAGTGAGTCCATCCGAATCCTTTCGTCGGCAAAATAAGGAGAACCGTTGATATTAGAACCTTGATTTTCGGCATGAACTTGCATTAGACGACTGTTACCAGCAAGTTCTGAGCTGACCTACTTTTGATGAAATTTGACCTACTTAGGTGACCTCACGATTGGACCCCCAAGTCATCTAGGTGACCTGTAACATTACGCTTGGACCCCCAAGTCATCTTACTCACCCTACTTCGTAGGTCCTGTGACGTTAGTCACACTAATCATGTACATAATAGTTAAAAATCAGATCGAACAATGGGTAGCTATCCATCGTCCATAAACAATACCTGTGTCTGTACTAATTAATAAATATCGTGTTTCATATGTTATAAGTCCTAATACACCATATATGCTAGAGTGCACAATGTACCATATAGCCAACAAAGAAACGGTCTTTAATGATATTTGGGCTACGTTAGCAACTGCCATTCTCTCATTGTCAGAGTTTGTAACCTCCTAAACTGTTGGTGCAACAACCTGTAAATTTTGATCGACACAGGAAGCGTCTATCTGCATACCGGTGTGACAGAAACGGTGGTCCCTCAGATATGAGTGTCCGCTTGCTATGCTTTAACCCAACCCGGACACTGACATCTGACAAGGGTCACTTGGATATCAGAGCCCGCCCTAGGTAAAACATAGGAGACCGGACACTGGTCTCTGGGGACCACCGTTTCTATCATACCGGTACTACACTGTTATAAATTACCGTTATTTCAAAGTAAATGCATGTTGGAGTTTACAGTATATTTAATCGTAAACACATTAATCAGTAAATTGAACTGTGATATTTCAGATGACATCAAATGAAATGGGTAAACTCCGCAAAAACATAACATAGAATTCCTGTTCTTTCTGAAAGGAGGTTGATATCTTTGCACGCGAACGCCCAGTTACATGAAGTATCTGGCACATGCGTTGTACAACATGGAATAATACTGTCGTTCGATGACATTTTTGCAAAATATCTCATATACTAATGTAGTATATATGTGTTGTAGAAGCCCATATTGTCGCAGCGGACCATAATATCATAACTACCTGTGCCACAATATACGCCGATCGACCATTAGCCAATGTTTCAAGGGACAAATAAATGACTGATAAACCAATCGGACGCGTTTCATAAAACAATTTAACCACGGATATGTCAGTCGCCGTTCGAATGCTATTTTTGTCTATGCGTGTTATGTGTGTCATAATACTGAATAAGGCTGTTCAACTTTTGCATCACTAAATCAGTAGTTACTGACAAGAAGCTGCCGTACATATTGAGTGAACAGATGGTGACTTTCCGGATCTATGTCACATTGATCGATGGCGAAATTTTACTACTTAAAGTATGGCGAAGTTTATTGATTTCTTTTGAATCTGAACAATCAACAGTTGTTCCCTAAAGTGTCACGTTGTCATTCAATAGCATTACATCTACGTGCTGTGTTTGGTTTATGATTGGTGGAAGAGGAAGTACTAGTATCCGCCTGCTGGCAGCGAATGACTACTGAATCCTGTTAGGATAAATAACAGGGTTATCGCCCGCTGTTCCTAGGAAGATAACACCGCGATAAAAAACAAGCACGGAGAATTAAGGCATGAGCTTTACGTATTTCTAATCAGTCATTGTATGGCATTGCACAATCGAGGACTCAAGTGATGAGGGGTTGGGGGAACGGCTTGCAGTATGTGACAAATGCCTGGTCGTATACCCATCCACCCATTTTCATTTCTTCCTTCAATCGTTCCTTCCAATTTGATGTATGTGGATGGATGCTATGCCTCCTTGGATACGGGTGCTAGCAATATCGATCATGTACGCGGCGATTCTTTACGGACTTCGACTGCCTACAGAATGTTCGTTCTAACGCTTGAACCACTGCTCACCGCGGCCAAAAGTACGGTACATTAGATTGGACCGACCGAGTTTTGGTCATGCTTAGCATGAAAGTAATTAATACTATGAACGATAACAGAAGCGTCACGTCCGACATTCAGTAGCCAAATAAAAACAATATTACCACCAAATTTCGAGAATGCAATAAATATTTTTTTTGTAAAAATATAAACTTTTCTTCGAAAAGAAAAGCGGTCAACGTTCAACATATCTTGCCATCCCGAATCGTGTGAATTACGGTCCCTAACTTCCTTTTCAGTTACATCCGTTTGCGATATAACACCGTCGAAGAATTAATGATTCAGTGGTTAATTCTGTAACATTTGAATTCTATCCGAAATGTCTGGTTTTCGTTACTGAACAGAGGCACGTCACCCATGTATAAGAGATATCCTACTGCATTCCCCAGAATATTAAAAAATGTTGTGAGAGCATTCGCCAGACCAAATGGCGTGGCTTTGAACTGGAATAACATTTGTACATGTGCTAGTAATCTCCCTATGGCCGCAGTAGCCCAATTCGATATTTGCTCATGCTAAACGACTTCGTAACGGCAACGGCGACAAGGCACTCAACCACCATCTGAAGTCTGCCATGCGTTCTTCCTTGTCTCAGTCATTAAATTCGTGATAGTCGACGCAAAAATACTGTGCCATCTTTTTTCAGCAACCACGGTTAACGGCCAGAGAACGCTCGCTCAGAGCTCACCAGATCCAACACCGAAAGACTTTCTCTGATTTAGTTACATTATCAGCACAAAATTCCAATCAGGAATTTATTTCCCAGAATACTAACAAAACTTGTGAGTGCAAAAAGTTGTCGTTTAGCATGAGCAAATTCCAATCAGGAATTTTATATTACACAAACACATGCTGGTTTTCTTGCAGGAGAGAAGCGGTGCTCAAAGATGCCAACAAGGCATCTACCTGTTGTCAATTCAATATCGCTGACGTATATTATCTTATCTAAATAAACCCCATGGTAGTTGAAAGAACCAAATATGGTTCCATATTCATAGAACCACTCTCATAAGAGAACATATACAATGTTGGATTCGACATTCACTAACCAGCCGTCATCCATAAATAATGTCATCTTCCACAATCGAGAGGCCTTATTTACACTATTAGAACCAAACTCTAAGCAGACATATAATAGCTGTATATCATACAAATCAATGTTTATAACTACGTATATATTTCGATCAAGTGAGAACCGCTGGATATATGGGTGTAATTCACAGCTGAGCGAAAATATATGGCGAATGGGAGTACGTGGAACGCCCAATGGGAGTAAAATCTCTTTATATTCATGTCAAATTTTAAGAGCGGTTCCACTTTTTTTCACTGGACGTCATGTTTGGTTGACTCGACCATATAGACCTGCTGCAAGCTCGAGTAGGTTACATCTCTTGAAAACAAGTCTAGGCTAAATATGACTGGATTTTGTCCACTTTTCGTGGTCGCGATTTATTCGCATATGAAATCTGGCGTACTTGCTTTACATATAGTAAACAGTGCCTCGGTTTCTCGTGTTTTGTCCTCGGTTTCAAGTTATCGTGTAAAAGGGTTGGTCACTTTGAATAAAATTATTGAAACCTGATCATTTTTTAAGAAGAAATTTAGGAAACAGAGGAACATTTTTGGGGGTTTATATAGTGTACAATAAATTTGCTCCAAGAACCTTGCATTTATAAAGCTAATTAAATAAAAGACTGTAATTTCGAATAGTTACCGTGCTTCAAGTGCCACGAATCCAAATCTTAATAATTATGTATTTTATCTCTAGTAAATTAAAGCCGTTGCTATGGTTAAAAAGAGAATCATATAACAAAAATGCCTCATGGGTTCATTAACCTATTCAGTGATGCAGATGTACTTTTAATTAACGAAGCTCCGGCGTTGTGTCGACAGTTTGGGATACCACTCCGCACACGATAATGGCGTGAAATTGCCCTGTGTACATATGCCAGGAATTTAGATGATTATCGGAAAATTCAGGTAAAAGAGTAGAGTGATTTTGATTAAATCTTCCTGACTTGCAGAATCGCAGTAAAATGATCCGCATCATTTGTTAATTATCGGCAATTAGACTCGGACGAAAGAGAAACAAAATAAGCGGTTATAATCCACAATTATATATCCTATCGTGACCTGGGAATCATCATCAGCTAAATCCATCCAGTTAAAGGGTATAGTACATGTGTGGATTAATGTATACATGCCCGGGGTTTATAAGTTCTGTTTCGGCTTCGTCCGATATATTGATGACGCAATTTTGGACCAATCAGAGTTAACGTTCTTACGAGTTACACCAAAAACTAATTGACGAAACATTATGACCGGTGCTCTTACCCTTACAAGACGGTGTACGTATCAGTATGCGCACTGGCAATCTAACCCTCATATTTTGGCATGATGAACCCTCTACATCATCACCGTTTTTGGTGATGACCTGACGTAAAAAATCATCACCTATTGGTATGGAATTGGTCAGGACCGTTTGTTATCATATCATGGAGATGGCAGACCCCCATTTGCGTACACTTCGCCATCCATAAGATGGCTTGCGAATCGTGAGTCTCCATTATTGCGGAGCGATATCCGGTATATTACGGGATTCTGTTCGGCCTTCATCCGGCAGAGAACAGACTCGAGAAATCTGATAAATTACAGGTTTTCAAACCACTTGGGAAACAGATATAGGCTAGGCTTACAAAATATATAGGTATAAATAACTTTCGTATCACCCAAGAGGTGTGGTAGATCTGTAATTTTCAACAAGTAGGGCATCACATGATTCGAAAATGGCGAGTTACGTTGGGGTCACGTCGGTAGACTTTAGCTGATTGGCTGACGAAGTCACGTGGTATTGATTTCTGGAAATTCCCTCTCGCACTTGCCGAAAGTAGGCTGTAAATGGATACACACGATCCCAGGGTCAGTCTTACCGCGTATAGATGACCGAAATGGTTACAGGTTGGGCAGACCCCAACATCCAAAACGGTGATGGGTATATGCAAGTTTTTGTAATAAAAAATTATTTCATGTCTCCTCCGAACATTCTCCTCTTATCAGAGTGTGTATCCTCCTAGAATATCGGTATATATCTGACAGGGGAGATATTCAAAGTCTCTGATGCCAATTCAATGCAATTCAATTTCAATTCAATTTAATTTATTTGCACTTTACGTCCATTAAGGACAGTGTACAAAACAATAAACAAAATGACATTAACATTTTAACATTAACACATTTGCATCATATAGGTAGACGTATATATGATATAGACAGTCTCCGTTATTAGATATAAACGCCATGAGAATACCTTCGAATGGTGCCGAAACATTTCCTCCCGATTCATAATTACATCCAGGTACAAATATGCCGAGGAATATTAATCAGACTGAAGTTCTTTCGATCATGGGCGCTCTAAATATATTAGTTTAGAATATTCTACCATTTACGTCTCACTGCATTGGAAACATTGCGCACATTATCTGCTGCATTCTTTTTCGTCAAACAAAAATAAAATCTATTACATCGCAGATAATCAATGAGTGGGACATTTCGTGAGATTGTTTTCAAATGCATATTTTCGACCTGTGCGCAGAATGTAGGAGTCCAGGTTAAAGTCAGAGGGGGGGGGGGGGATGTCGCATTTGTAGAGCCCGTTGACTCTGGCAAGCTGTTTCTATAGAACAAAAAATAGTTATATTAAAAAAAAAAATTATATGAAAAATAAATCTTAACTTTGGATATCCAATTTTATTTTTATATAAAAAAATGAAAAATAAACTTTTGAATCAAAAATATGAACCAATAAATAGCAAAACGTCGCACTTATATGCTGTATTATTCGTTCACTTTTTATATCAAAAATAGATTTTGTTTTATATATCAGAGATTTTTTTATATCAAAAATAGATTTTTTTATATCGAAAAAAGATTTTTTTACATCGAAAAAATATTTGTTCATATAACAAATAAACGGATATATTTTTTTCAAGTTATTTTTTTTTATACCAAAACGCCTTGCCATAGATGACAAGAGGCTACACAAAATGAACAATGTGTATAAAAACACACAAAATGAACAATACTAACGAACGTATAAAACACACACAAAAGGAACAATATACTACACATGTCCGTGTACATATCTCTGTCGAGATCAGATTTGACTAGATTAGCGCAGATGCTTGCAGGAATACACAAACTGACAGACACTAGAATTATCGGATTATTGCCAAACAACTGCTGAACTTGGTAATGTAACAGTCACCCCAAGCCACTACAATAGGTACCGCAACACTGCACAGTTAATATTGTTAAGTATACGGTAGGCCTATAACTATACCTCTCGTTCTCTCATTGTTTTGTAACCTTCCAAACTGTCAGGTCTGATGTTATGAGAATTGTACCCCACGTATACGATATAGGCTACTTTACGAATTATGATGTAACTCTGCAATGAAGAAATAAAATACGCTGGTATATCCCAGAAAAATAAATCCAAACAAAACCCCTTCAAGGATATTTACTTCGCTACAAACTTCGCTATTGAAACTATATTTAGGTTGTTTTGAGACCATTTTACAACAAAATTGTTTTGAAAACAACATTTTTTGCAGTGTAGTGTTATCAAATTCAACATTCCGGACATTTGTATAAAAGTTTGAAAAAATGCTCCAGTTGATTGAAGTTTTAAAACAGTGTATCTTTTGAGCACCAAGCCAACGTCTTTTGGACTGTTGGTTATACCGGTACAAGGCACAACTTCGATCTTAATTCTGAGGTATCAAGTTATAGCATCCTCGCTAAAACCAGTTCGCCTTTGGCTCACAAATAGAAACCTTGACGTCGTGAAGATGAGTTATATAGGAGCCTACTTGGCAGGCCCGTAGCCAGGGTTTTTTTTCTGGGTTCGGGAAAACCCCCCTTTCGGAAATATTATATATTTTTCTCATATAAATGCCCTTTTCAAACTGAAGCGAACCTCTATTTGCCCCTTTTCCCATACAGCGAACCCCCTGATGTGCCCTTTTGGAGTGAAGGAAAACCACCCCTCAGTAAATCCTGGCTACGGCCCTGCTTGGGCATAGTCAGATCCGTCGTCGGCCCGAATGTTTAAATATACGAATATATGTTTATTAACCGTTTATTAGGGATATAGTGTAAAATACTCGAAGACCAAGCTGTGACGGTTGGAACGCGTCACTCAGGGTTTCAAATATGCCCCGATAACGTGTTTACAAATTAACACCGATTGTGTTCGTTAAAATCAACCTAAACAACACATTTTTACAGTGTTCCCAATATATATCCGCGGATATAGAATTACCGGTATCGATATTTCGAGAAACGTTGCTCGAAGTTGAACAGTTCCTTTGATGTTAAAAAGCCGTTCTACTTGAAAAGGAACATAACTATATACTGGTACAATTTTTCGCACGGTATTAAAGCGTTAAAGCCTGCAAAACAATAATTAACAATCCTGAGAAGATGAAGAATTAATTTAATTAATTTTATGTATCATTAGTTTTGATGTCCGACGATTATTTCTCGATATTTTCAATAATTTACCGTTCTCATGGCACTTGGCCTGCATCGACTAAATAAATGCCAGATGCAAACATTTTTCAGTGCTCGTACGGAATTCTATCACTGCGTTGCGCCCCCTACATTGGTCAGCCAGGCGATCACGTGGTACAGACATGCCCTTCTGGGAAGATTGCAGACGATCATTCAATGGATCTGCCATGAAGGAAGGTGATGCTGTCTCCGTCGATTTTGTGGGAACAGCTTTTACTACAAACCTGTGTAACATTCGAGATTGTTCTTGTTTGCAAAATGGGATAATTCCAGAGTATGTGAGGTAAATAAGACCGTTTTTGTTCATTTATTGCTCTCTGGAGGCGTGGGACTTTAGACGACAGACAGGCCATTGCTTGATTTTGCTGCTTCGATTTTATCCACTGGCAAGCAATCAGTTCATACATGTAGGTGTTCACATGCAGCGCTAGCGGCTGTTTGGTAGCTGTCTTCACGCGGCCGCTCAGTGAGTCGATCCACAGCTACCAGTCTATATGTTTTATACTAGCAGCTGCTTAGATTGGTGTTAGTACGGCGTTGTGTGTGTATTAGAGAGGGCAGATTTGGATAAGGGGAAATTGAAGCCCAAACTCACCAAAGAAGGAATGAGATGGAAGGGCGATTCCTGGCCAGTCGGTTTACACTGAAACAAAATGGCGAGGAATCCGAATGTCTCCAGTGTAACTGCCGATTATGCAGTTGCAGTTGATAATACGAGGATGATTACAAAATCCTCATTTCTAGCTTACCGACCATGAGTCTATCCTAGAAATGGCAGAAGAATCTAGTGGTCAAAATGGTTGTACCCCACCACCACCCGAGAAAACGTCTACGGAAAATGGTGAAGATGCAAAATCAGGCACTCAATCCCATGTTAGCAAGGGAAAGAAGACCGTGGACAAAATCGACGACAGTGATGGTGGGGAAGGCGACACGGATACTGGGGGACAGACTGTGAAAATAGTCGACGACAATGGTGATGACGAAGAGGATCTCCTGTTCCCTGGATTTGTACCGAAGTCTTTCTATTTTCTCAAACAGACGAACAAAGTCAGATTTATCTGCCTCAAGCTTATAACATGGCCATATCCTTTTTCTAATGTTTATTATATTGATACATGTAGTTTTTATATTATGTCTAATTGGCTTATCCTAATATAAATAACGAACAATGGATTCACTCTGCGTGCTGATGTATCACTCTGGTTCGCTCTATATAGGTTTTTAGAGTAAATATCTGGGTATTACATTTTTATTTCAGCCTATGCTTGAACATGGAGGAATATTTTAAACCGTAGTGTTAACTGGCATTTAAATATAGTAAGTATTATACATCAACTTACTTTACTAAGGACTATTGTGCATTAATGGTAATTTTAACAACTTTTAAGTTGAAAATATGCCATTCATCACAGGTTGAACATATCCCTCCGTGTTGAAGCATAGTGCGAAGTTAAGATGCAATACCCAGACATTTGAACACTAGAAGCTAAAGCTGGTCATGTGTCAATGATCAAATAATATCAAAATCTATATTGGAGAAACTCCCATCATGTTAAAGGATAAGTTAAAATTTCCATGGCGCTGAAATGATTTGCTGTAAGTTACATAAATCCCCATATGAATTCCTCTCAGAAGCATTGCCAAGCGCATACATGTATCAATTAATTCATCATAGCCAGGTGCCCTACTCTACCACTTCACTTTTAGATAAGTGGAATTCTGCTGACATGACTGATGTATTCCTATTCGCTCATGTCCATTCATTCAGGCAGGCGGGCTATATATCCTTTGGAATTGAGAAACCGGGTTTATTCCATTCCCACGATGCACCCCGTCCCTTCATTCAACATATTGTACATGTGGATAGGCCGTGATATCGATCACACACTTTGGGCTACTGTGGTCTGCATTGTCACTCAGTATTGCTGCACTTCTTCATGATTATTCGTTCTCAGTCCTGCGCAGAAATAGTAAATGTACAGACTAGAGTAGTTATATTCAAAATCTAGGTGAATGCACAATGTAGGCTGAAAACAATATAACATACACACATGTACAGTGTCCGATAATGTTTGGGAGCTTCTCCCGAATCCCTATTAAGTTAATATTAAGATATGCATGTACTACATGTACTGGTATCCCAAATTGGGAGGAGAACATGATATCATGATGTCAATGCTCTGTTTCTCTGGTGTTCCCAATTCAGGTAATGAGAGCATGCTCTCTTAGAAGAAGGGCATGAGTACATTATCTCATATTTCTAGGTCATATACATACATGTATCAACGGCCTGCCTCATTTTCATTATATTTTAATTGGATGAAAATATAGAATCATCATTATGAGACCATGTACTCATTCCCAAAATCGGAATGAAAATACATCTTGAATATTGAAACTTGAACAAAGAATTCTCTTGTCAGCCTTGACCCCGTCAATAATATTTCTATGTTCCAATGCTGACCATAAGATGCAAGATGCTCTCCTATCACCTCCTGACATGTTATAAATAATAAACTAGCAAGCTATCAGTCACCAGGGCCTGGGATGTCATTAGGTGGTAGATAGGCATACTTTTTTGGGCCCTACCTGTGTGGTTCCCGGGTGAAAAGGAATAGGACCCAACATTGTGATATGACTGCAATATAGTTGAAATCTGGCATCTATACCAGAACTGCACCTATGTTTTCAAAGACTTGGGTGTAGACATATTTTAGGTGCAGCAATTACATACATAAAGATGTAAGTTACGTGCAATATCATATATTTCTTATTGGTGAATATTTCTGACAACGGTTCAGAAAGCTACTCCCGATTGGTGAATATTGTTTCTGTAGGAGTCCATGTGGGCTAGCCTATGTAGGAGCGGTTTACCTCAGACTAATGTGATTTGGATTTGTAGGTAAACTGAATGCCACTCTGATATCTCAGCCATGGTTGAATCTTCCTCGGAATTCCCAGCTATCAAAACATTCTGCCAGTACTTGGTATTTCATTCTGTCTGCCTTGAACAATCAGTGACTCTGTTGTACAGCACTGTACCCACAGTTTGACTTCTGAACAGGTTTTATTATGCATTAATCATGTTAATCACAATCTTTTCCATTGTTCAGATGCCCCAGACTACTCGGCCTAATCATAGTAACAAGGACTCTGGGTAATGACTTTGGCAGCTTAACTATTTATTATTTATGATGGTGATTAGTGAAGTCGTTACCTTCACCAGTCCGGGCCACACATTGAGGATATTTGGTATGGTGGCGGTTTCCATGAAGACACTATTGATTTTAATTGGGCTTCATACAAATACGCCAGGTGCAGCATTCTACATGCAATGTATGTTGTTAGCAATATTGGTGTATAGGTACAATGTTTAGCCTGGAAGGATGGACTCTTTGACTTGGACCCATGAGTCAGTGGATACCTTAGTTCACCCATGGTGACTGCAGGGGTCAAAATGTTCCAAATGGATGACCTCGTCAAAAACTGAGGTCATCCCAGTGAGATTGAGGTCATCCATTACCTTCAACCTGTAATCTTAATGGAGTGTTTCATTTTTTTTTTTTTACTGCTGCCAAATGCCATTTTCAGGTCGTAAAGTTGAAAGGAAAAAAAAACAAAACAAACAGAAAAACAGTTGAGAATATTATCTTGCACATCCTCATGCCGGCATAATATTATAATACAAGATCATTTTCTCTTGGGGTTATGGTGTTGTATCAAAATGTAATAGGTGCACATAGAATTGTCAATTTCAACCTCACAGGACGTTTTGTTACTTTCATTATCAAAATGTAACCAGGAATGAAGATCTGTTTTGTCTTCATGAATCTTGAAAGTGATAAACTTTCATTGAAGTACTGGTCGTTTTGTGCATCACTCCAACTAGACAATTCATGATGTAAAAAAACATGTGCTGTTCCAGGGAGAAAGCAAGAATGTTAGATGCAAATTACACAGATGATGTACATGTATTGTATATTCCATAGACCAAACATTTATATTCCATAGACCAAACATTTTAGAAAATTGCATTTACTAATGTACCATTTTAGGCATGAATAATGAATTGGGTTTTCTAAACTATGTTGGGTGAAGCGTCGCAAGACCAGACTGAATTGTTTGCTGTAATTTGTCCGCGACTGCTCCATGTACATCATGTCACAGGGTGTGAAATAGGAAAACAAATTCTAGTTGCCCATTGGCAAGTACGGGCAACCAACACATCCAAATGCATTGCAATTCAAGCAGAATTAGGTTGCAAAGGGCTAATTTGTACCCTGACCTCTGCTTCAAATGGCCTAAGTTGGTGTTTGAGGTATTGATGTGGCCAAAAGCTAATGGAAGCTTAGCTGAGGCCATCCTTAAAAATATGTTTGTTGGCTGTAACCTGACCCTACCTCAGGAAGTTGGGTCGGTAGGTAGGTAATTTTTTTTTTTTTTTTTTTAGATCAGGTTTTCCTTTTGGGGAGGCTGGAAGAGGTTAGTGTGATTTTGTTCAGATACTAAGCAGGTCATTTGAAATATACTTTTTGTCTGGCAGCAAAATTATTTCAGTATAGAAAACTAGTTATCTTCAAGGTATAAAGCAAGATATTCTTAAATTCAGGCTTGTGTAACTGTTTTATTTCTTAGAAGACATCGACATCCTTGAACACATTCTTGACAATGACTAGTGACTAGCTGGTCAAAAAAAAAAAAAAAATTACATATACCACTACCAGACACACTTTTGCCAAATCCTCTCAGTGTTATACAGAAGGTTGTTCATTACCATTTGGAGTTGAGAAAATTACCTCAAATTAATCATTAACATCATTACTACCCTTCCTCGTCGCAAATTTATGGTGTGCTTTTATTGAATACTTAGGTACTTCCTTTATTCAGATTAGAAATACATCGTAATTTAATTTACTGACAACAATGAGGCAAATACTAAGTTTCTAACCTGTGTCTTTTCGTGGAATTTAGTCCGAGGTGGAATTCTGACAAGCGTATTTGATGCCGACATCGGAACGTCAAAATTAAGCTGACGGGTCTAATTTGTCAAGACCGCTGAAGCCACCGACACTATCCATAGCTTCATCGACATAGAGGGTTATAAAGTTTCGGTTAAACAACAAAGCAGTATAGATTTTCTGCATTTAGGCACACTGAAGTCTTCTCGGATAAAAGTGGAAATCCAAACATCGTTGTTGTGTAACATCGTCAGTATCAGAATCTGTCGGTGTATGGACCCACGAGGTGGTGACAGTCCTAAACATGTCTACGTTCCACGTCGATTCGCGACAGAGCTCTTTATGGCAGGTTTTAATAACCAACCGTTTTGAAATATTTTTCCCATCCTCTGTTGCTATTGCCTCTCGATGTGTTTATTGTCCTCTCGACTCTCCATCAAACCCAAACACAAAACAGAAGGGGGAACTTCCCGCCATATACACGTGGTCGACGAAAACTGCATTCCCCTACGGACTGGGCTATGGAGGATATGCCTTCAAAACGTGTGACATAAGCTCACATCGCCGACTACTGGAGAGTGAAATCCTGCTTGCTTTTGCTGGGCGAACGTTTTACATACGTTTACCCGAGAGAGGAGATAGGGGAGATAATTCTGACATTGCAAAATAAAATAAAAAGATGACCGGTCGGAAAATCGGCGAAAAAAGTTTCCAGTCGGCGGATTTTTGGACAGTCGGTCGGGTTACGCGCAACAAACTTATTTTTAAGGATGGCCTGACCAGTGTTTATTTGTGCTACATGTGTATACACAGTACATGTTAAAGATTCCCATTTTGTTTTTATCGCAACAATTAGGAGAAACACCAGTGACCTGACCTCCTCAATTTGTCACAGTGGAGAGCTGTTTCAGCCTGGGCCAGAGACTGATGGACATTTTGTCTAACGTCCAGGGGAAATTACTTTTTTCTAATTCGGGCACCATTTAGACTTTTACCACTCTAGTTTGGGCCAAATGTAGGTTCAACAGAATTGCCTGGTTACACTGTCCAGTTGGGGTTCAAAATGGGTTCTTGTACACGACTGATTTCTGACACTTTTTTTTGGTCTTTTTGGGGGAAACCAAATTTAGAAGCCATACAGGATAGAAAAACGGATCTGTATGCCATGGATGTGAAACATTAATTTTTGATCAGAACTTTTTAAGCCCTGACAGTCCGACACACAAATTTAAGTTTCCAGGAAGAGAATGCATCTTCTTGTCAAAAATTGGCATTTTTTTTTCTTGTTGCATCCAGGATTTAAAATCCAACACAGACATATTTTTTGTGGAAAATAGGAGTGTCTCATTTGTCAGACCACCTGTTCACTGTGGATCGTGATAAGTGATGAATCCAGGTAAATGCTAGTTCACTTTACAAGTAATCCTTCCTACCATTTAGTGTCACTACCATAAAAAGAGGGAAAGAGATTATCTCTGATTTCACATACATATACATGTAGGTCAGCAAAACTACGAAAGTTTACCTCCATGTGATCTTGGTGTCACGCTGCAAAATGAGACAATGATATTAAGGTTTCAAAAGAAATGAGGTAGCTTATCCATTACCGAATTATCAATATTTTATGTCATTTTTCACACTCTTCAACATCAATATAATTCAATTATCTTTATGATTCATGAAGATGGTCAAAATTATCATAAAGTGATTGTGCAATACATTTGAATTCATCAATTATCACATAGTGAAATTAGGAAATGTCTTTTTTTGTTATTGATTCTGATCTATGAATAATGATAAGATTGGAAATCTTGACATACAAGAAGTCTGTGGAAGTAAGTTTGACCATGTGGTTGATGTGTCATGGAAAGTTCTGTGACTTTTTCGTCTTCATGAACTATTCAAGACAAGCTGGACACAAGTTATTGAACATGCTGTTGATGGACTGCTGGTACCCAGGCAGACCCTCTGTACATGTGGTTTGACAAATATATAGGTTTATTGTTTTGGTGAGAAATTTAAGCCACAGGACATTGGGCATGAGTTGGGTTGTTTTTTATTGGTATTCTTGCATTTACTTGTACCATGACGTTTATCCGATGTTGAGGCGTGAGACGGCCTTGATGCTCATCTATTAAGACTTCAATGCATTTTGCTGAGAAACATCAGGAACTTGATAATGTGATGTCTAGATGTCTAGCACTGTAATAATATCACTTGTCTTTATTGCACCATGTAAGCATCTTGTCTGTCTTGTGTGCTGTCCTCAGTGTTTTATATGGTGCATCCGATGGAGGGTGTCTGGTTCCATGCTACTTCAAAGATTTGTTCTTTGAAGTACAACTTGGCTGGGTGATGCTTAGTTGGTTCGTCGCGATATATAGCTGAAATATTGTTGAAAGTGACGTTAAATTCTATTCACTCACTCACTCATGATCTATTAACATCAGATGAGTTATTTATATTTGAGCTGATCTGTCATTACAGCTTCCGAGCTAGCATATCTACTTCTGCTTAAGCCAGTGCCAGGGGCTGTGTGGTTGCTTCATAGTCTCCACATGAACAGCTGCATTAAAATCGCAGCTGATGAGGTGCCGAGAGAAGCTTTCCTGTGGAGTCATATGGTTAATATTTAGTCGCCAGACGTAAAGTTTCTCCACCTCTTCTCTCTCCAATTGTCTATCAATTGATGTTCTACAAGGCCATATTACATTGGTTGAGTCTTAGGAGTACCAAATCCACTTCAAACACAGAAACAAGCAGACGAAATAGTAATGTATATATGGAATTATACTTGAAATTTAATATTGAAAGGAGTATCTGCAGGGCTGTGAAAGACCACCACTGTGGCCAGATTTGGTATAAGGTATTAGATGGCTCAGTTTGGACCGAGGGCCCTGTTTCACACTCGATTAATCAGGTAAGATCAAAACTCAAAAAACATCAAAACTCACCTGATCGGGTCATCCGGAGTCAAGAGCTTGGGAAATTGTATGAGAGAGTGTAGACATGTAAATTCTGAATCTGTAATGGATCTGGTCAAAATATTGACTGTTGACTGCAATTTGGCAATGTAGGCCTACTATGGATTATCTGCGAGTTGGTCTAAATCAAATTTACCATTATTTTGCTGTCGGCATCACTAAGATAATCCATTATCCATATGATAAATATTCTAATGTTTAATTAAATATTTTCCTTATTAGTTTACAGTTATCTTTCTAGCAGGTAAAATTTATTATGTTTTATTTATTGTGATTGAAGGCCCCTCACCACACAATACATGTAGGGTGCCCTGGTTTTCCTAAATCAAATCCGGCCGGTCATTGTGTGGATTTGGTGAGAACGAGTCGGGCTGTCAGTAAATGAACATGATGCTAGAAAATTTTATTTCGCAAATTAAATGTCTCGGAAATTGTGGTTGCAAATTGTGTAAATGTGCACTCGTGTAGAAAAAATGTGAACCAAAAAAATCATCTATTAAACCATGATCGTGATGGTGAACTTGTTAATATTTGAACATGGAATTGTGTTCCTCTGTATCAAACAAACTGTCTCGTTCAATGACCCGGCACTGCAGGTTCTTCACTACCTCATGAAACCTGAAAACATTTAACTGCAGATGATCCATGTGTGTTTTTCTCATTATTTCCCAGCATTGACAAATGACTGTCCTGCCTCTGCGGTGCACTCTGTACACAAGGTACCTACACAGAATGACTGATTGCCATGGAAACGGGCTGCAAATTGATCTCTGAAAATCTATTGAATTGTTAGGCTTCGTATATGTACATGTGCTTTACCATTAGGCTTCTTCGTCAGTCACCAAATGTGTGTGCTGTGTGCACATGATATCTGCTCATATTCAGTATTTATGATCAATATCTGTAGTTTAGATTTGTCCTCACATGCCCGTCCATCATGAGGAACATAGAGACATATTGTATGTACAGCAAATTAACATTTCCTGGTCTCTACTTGCAGCTGAACATGCTGAACAAGATTTCAATGGAGTTTAGAATACTATTTGAAAATGTAGCTGCCAAATTCCATATTATATAATACATTATATGCAAATGGTATAAATATTATTGAAATGTCAACCAATCACATTCAATCTGTGATTAAGATCCAAAATAAATGTTATTTTTTGTCCCCCGCCGCAACGCGGCCGGGGACTTTAAAATGGTTCTTGCTTCTATGTGTCCGTGCATGCACGGACATGTCCGTGCAAATACTTCGCAAGCAATAACTTCTAAATGCTTTGTCGGATTCCTCCGAAATTTTTCATCTGCATTCTTTACGACAAGACGTCTCTTGGTATTATTTTTCAGCAAGATCCGCCTGTAGGTGGCGCCACTGGGGTCTTGCTTCTATGTGTCCGTGCATGCACGGACATGTCCGTGCAAATACTTCGTAAGCAAGAACTTCTAAATGCTTTGTCGGATTCCTCCGAAATTTGGCATCTGCATTCTTTGCGACAAGACGTCTCTTGGTATTATGTTTCAGCAAGATCCGCCTGTAGGTGGCGCCACTGGGGCACGGACATGTCCATGCAAATACTTCGTAAGCAATAACTTCTAAATGCTTTGTCGGATTTCTCCGAAATTTGGCATCTGCATTCTTTGCGACAAGACGTCTCTTGGTATTATGTTTCAGCAAGATCCGCCTGTAGGTGGCGCCACTGGGTCTTGTTCCAATCTTTAGTGCATGTCCGTGCAAATACTTCGTAAGCGATAACTCCTAAATGCTTTGTCGGATTCCTCAGAAATTTGGCATTTGCATTCTTTGCGACAAGACGTCTGTTGGTATTTCGTTTCAGCAAGATCCGCTGTAGGTGGCGCCACTGGGTCTTGTTCCAATCTTTAGTGCATGTCCGTGGATGTTCGTGCAAATGCTTCGTAAGCGATAACTCCTAAATGCTTTGTCGGATTCCTCCGAAATTTGGCATCTGCATTCTTTGCGACAAGACGTCTGTTGGTATTACGTTTCAGCAAGATCCGCCTGTAGGTGGCGCCACTGGGTCTTGTTCCAATATTTAGTGCATGTCCGTGCAAATTCTGCGTAAGCGATAACTCCTAAATGCTTTGTCGGATTCCTCCGAAATTTGGCATCTGCATTCTTTGCGACAAGACGTCGCTGGTATTACGTTTCAGCAAGATCCGCCTGTAGGTGGCGCCACTGGGTCTTGTTCCAATCTTTAATGCATGTCCGTTCATGTTTGTTCAAATCCTTCGCGAGCGATAACTTTCGAACAATTTGTCGGATTTCTTCGAAAGTTGGTAAATGCATTCCCTGCGACAAAACACCGTTGGTGATGCGTTTCAGCAAAATCCACCCGGAGGTGGCGCCACTAGAGTTCATTCCATTATTCCATGCTGCAAGTGATAACTTAGAAGCACTTGGTCGAATTTCTTTGAAATATCCTACATGTACATATGTACCTGTCTGGGTAACATGAGAAACGTTGCGGCTCATCGGATTCTTCTCAAATTTGGCATGCATTTACCATGCCAGGAGCTGTTGCTTGGGATTGCCTTTCGCTCACTTGCACTCACAGGTGGCGCCACCTGGTGGCAACATCACAAATTTGTTTCCGGGTAATAACTTGAGAACTGACCATCGGATTCTTCTCAAATTTTGTATGAATGTACCGTGACATAAGATGTCGCTTGATAATGCATTTCACTGACTTGCGCCTAGAGGTGGCGTCACCTGGTGTCAAAATCTAAATTTGGTTTCTGGGCAATAACTTGAGGACCCTCATCGGATTCTTCTCAAATTTGGTATGCAGATGTCCCCACGATACCATGTTCCTTGGGATTGTATTTTTCCCGCTTCTGCCTACAGGTGGCGTCTCCTGGTGGAAAAATTTGTTTCCGGGCAATAATTTGGCAACTGCTCATCAGATTATTCTCAAATTTTGTATTCATATGTGACCCGCCCCAAATAACATGAACACCGGTGGGCATCTAGTACCGGCAATAACTTGAGGACCCCTCTTCAGAGTCTCAAAGTTCATATGCCGATACCATGACATGAGATGTCATTTGGGATTGTGTTTTGCCTGCTTGCACCTACAGGTGGTGACTCCTTGTGGCAAAGTCTAAATTTGGTTTCTGGGCAATAGGTTGAGGATGCCTTCATATTCTTGTCAAATTTAGTTTGCAGATAATATGCCATGAGTTGTCTCTTGGAGTTGCATTTCGGTTACATAATTTTCATGCTACATGGTAAAGAAAATATATTACAGTAGCAATCAACATTCAGTCAGCCATTCGGAGTTGATCTCAAAACCTGGGAAGGTGGAAAGACCCCTCTGCTTCTTACGCCTGTGAAGTAGCTGTTGCCATCCTCATGAATATCTTCTGAAACCGACAGCGCTTATAAATATTGCTGCCATTTTGGCGGGGGACCTAGCATCCTCTGGCTGCTTGTTATGGTTAGGTTCCAAGCTCCCAAAATACCACTTAAACCCAGAGTTGACAGAATCAGTTGAAACTACATTGTAATTTCTATGCACTGATGGATCTTGAACAGAACGCAACCATTCAACTAGGTTTTCACTCAGATATGTATTTGCAGAGTTCCCATGCAGGCCGGGCCTTTTTCAGGCCGGGGTATCCATTTGGATTCCTGTAAACTCTGGAGTGTGGATGGGTATCCAAACTAAAACATAATTTGAAAGAATGAATAATTTATACTCATAAATTTATTTAAGGAAGCTTCTTGAAATTGGGGCATACTAGGAACTGGCATAATTAGGCATTCCAAACAGAGTGGCATGGTGCACCGTGTTGGAACTCCTAGGAACTCCATGCCATACAGTTTGGAACTTGGCAGACAAAGGATGGCTTATGCTATACCATGCAGCGGCATGGGGGGAATGGCATAGCTGGAACTCTAATCCATCCAGATCAGAACACCAAACTGGGCATGGTGTATCCCATTTGAATAACCGGCATATGCCATCCCTACCAGGAAACTCAGTTCCTAATTTCAAGAAGCTCCCTAATTCTATGGTTACTGGTTAGTGTATTAATTTGTCTTCCATTTAAAGCATCCATGTAATTGAAATACGTAGAAAACAATTTGTGCCTATTCCCTTTTTAACTGGTACATCAATTTTCATTTATCGGATACATGTACCTGTCGAAAAGCAAGGCCTGCCATGGAATTTGAAAGTCTAGATTCTAGTCCTTAATTAGTTCCTGGACAGTCCTGTTACCATTGAACATGTTGAAGGTCAAATGAAAAAAAATTGGATTTGAAAACGGGATAAGTGTCTAGATAATATCTTGGGGAATGCATCCAATAATCCCATTGAATTCAAATGCTGACAGAGTGGAAACTCAGTAGTTGGTGTCTTTTCAAGCCCTAAAATATGAAGAATTATAGAAACCTGAAAAAAATTATGCGAATATGATCTTGGATAACCCATCGTTCCACTATGCACTTTTTAGTTGCATAACTCGAATTACGCTTCTCATCTAGGAGAATGAAAATGTTTCGTGTACCTTTTGGAAACGGAACGATAAGTTACACAGTTTGTCATCCTAAGAACATTTATCTTAAATAATCCTGACCATGTACGTTTATAAATAATAAAATTACATCAGCTACTAAACATCCTGTAATTGCCATTTCTGACATATCCGAGGCAATCTGAATGTTAGGGTACTATATATAAACCTGCTTTGCCGGGCATTGATTGTTACTTAGATGGGTTGACATTTATCCTCTTAGACTCGGGATGATGTAAGGATAGAATTAATATATATAGGAAATTGTGTGGGCTGGAATTTGATTGGTATTGACACAATCCAGTTACTTGACAATTTCATTCATTATATTTACAGGTACATGTACATTTTACTAGCATGACATTTTACTTCCGTTGTTCATATTTAGGAAGCTACAAATGTACAGTTGATATGTTTGGCCTGAATTTTCCCCATTTTCTGACAATGTCAGTATAACATATACCCAGTGTAAGTTAGTTCATACGTAGGTGTGGATATGTTGGCATTTAATATATGAATGAAATGTGTTCACCAACTGAACATTTCCTGGGAATCAGATTGAAAGTTGGGTGGTGGCTGCATCTAAACCCGCTTAAAGACTGTTAGACGTAAACGTTTGCGGTACAGGTATGCCTGGTAGAAGAAGATTCTGTTGGCTACTGACAGGATGCAGATAGACACTAGTCATATATCAATTGCCAAGCACACCATGGAAGCAGGAATCGTGTCAAGAATGCCTTTCAAAGATCTTGTCGGCGTTTATGACATACCAGCACTTTAACCAGGAATGTATCCCAACCACTAGATACCCATGCAAACCTGTAAGCATCTCGCTGGGGGAAGATGATGCCAATTTTTTTACATGTGTAAATTGGGACCAATTACTAATGATAAACGCAGATCTAACAAGGCTAAGTGATAATACGGGTCTTCGGGGGGAAACTCCGCAACATCTCTTACTTCCCAAGAGCAGTGAATCTACATAGAATCTACCTTCATACATACATGTAATATTGTGGATTTTATGTTGTTGTGGGAAGGCTGCAATTTCCACGAGAAGTATTCCATCAGTTTTATCACTGAGTAATCGCTTTGTGTCAATGTAATGAGAACTCCCAGCAAGGTTTCTCTTGCATCTCTTGCATTTAAACGGGCTGTCTTCGCTGAAAGAACTTCAGGCTTTTTAGGTTATCAAAAATTTCATATTAAACTGGTGCATGTAATGGAAAAAGCATTACAAAATCTTTTTACTTTCGATCTAAATGTGGATCAGTTAATACCCAAGAGATTTTCTTTTCAGAGGAATCTGCTAGAAGAGACATCATAATATGAACCATTCAATATGATGATTTTATTTGAAAGTACAAGTATCTATTCCGTCATTCAAAATTCAGTCATCGTTCATTAAAGAATTTCCGCATCCATAATACAAAGACCTATTTCATATAACAGCGTTAGCACCAAATTAACAAATGAACAATCAAAGTATACATAAACATCTATAGGCCAGTTTCCTGCAAGAGAGAAGCGATAAACAGTTTCCATGATGAAGCCAAAGACATCATGATGTTCGAATCTGTATCGTTGTTCAGTTTTTTTAATCCATTTGATTTTCCAAATGAAAAGCATTTTGCTTATATAATGACTGCTGAAGGTTGAAGACATTTGTTCCTGTTAAACTAGCTTGTGTTGGTAATCTGATACATATACTGGCGGCTACGTGTATGTCAGATCTGACAATAGATCTACATGTATAGGCAGCCATCTGGAAGAATTTATCTGATCCATAAATCACAATATGTTTTTTTTGTATATTCTGCGAGCATTTAATCTCGCAGAGATATAATATGATTTTTTGGTGAAAAATGAACTGCCAATTTTATTATTATTATTTTTTTTCAAAGAGAAGTGGTGAATAGTATCACTGATACCAGCAAGATGACATTATTTCTCATTGACGAGCATCAGAAGCTTCACATTCAGGATTTTCTCGTTGACAAGTATTAAAGCCTTTACATCCAGAAGTGCTCGATGGAATCTCTTTCAGCTTTGGAGCAGCTCGACCTCTCTTATTTCTTCGGTGTTAGTGGTATCGGGTTCATCATCCTTTAAAAAAATCTGCAACAGATCAGCAACTGTACTGTCAGCCCTCATAATGACCACATTTGTCCCAATTAAATTTGTTGTTATGAATTTGCTGTTGAAATGAACAGAGAATAAGTTGTATTTTAAAATTACATTTGTTACTGTAAACTTCATTATGAGGGTTCAATGTATTAACCATGTTAACACTGGACAAAACAGCCCTCGCAATTAGCCACGGCAATCAGCAATTGCCGTGGTAAATGCTGGGGTAAAATCACTTCGCGTCGGCAATTTTTTTGCCGTGGGTTGTAAAGTGATGTTGTTGTCAGTAAACAACATACGGTCGATGAATACGTCTCCTTGAACTGGCTTTTCTTGCTAATAAATTTGGTTTTAACGAGACAGCTACTGGTGCTGTGGTTGTTTGATTGCATAATTTGGAGACATCGGTCGGCAAAATACACTTTTCGAAGAAATGACAGACAGCCGATCATTCCCGATCTAGAAAGCGCAGATCTTCAATTGGATGTCTGTCACTCTCCAGCATGCAGGGCATTTCTCCACTGGCGTTTCTTCGTTGTCGCAATACCACAGGCGACCGCATATGAGGGGAGTGCTCTAGGGAATGGTGAGGGTTACGATGAAGGGGAATTCACGTACAGTTAGGATTACGTATTATTGTATTATGAATAGCACGGCAACCTGAAATGGTGAACTGAGTAGTAATCTTAAATTAATTAATTACGGCTGGCACTAAATATCTTATATACTCCATGTTTTCATACATTACCGGAATATAATTCGCCCGACATTTGGGGTTACCCCACTCCACGTAAGCCCCTACAATTACCATTCTCCTGCACAGCGGTATTTAAAAGTTTTGACAGTGACAATTTGTTTTGCTTTGCCATCGTACGAGAGCATGACGATGCTGACGAAATGGTGAAATTTGAGGTTGTCGTGCATAAAGCCTGAACTGGCGGACAATGGTGGAAAATGTGCTTGAAATTTTCTTTACTTTTTGAGGCGTGCAAGATCGGCCAACATGTTACGACCACGTGGCTTTGTCACTATCGCCGTATCGGATAGCTGGAACCTGAGGTGATAAAAAACTGGAATGCCTCCGGCCGACTAAATGGGCAAGTTCGCGGCACACCAAGAAGCGGCAATAATATTAAGCTGTCGTTGGATGTGCTAAAACATTCCGGAGGCGGAATACAAAAACTTTACCAGAAGGAGTTAGGAAAATCAGAGCTTTTATTCATTCTTGTTTGCAAAGAAGCCAAGGCAAAACTTAAAATATTGTTTGTTTGATTAACCCTACAGGCCCCCACCTATAACTTTAGGGGTTTTTATTTTTTTTATTTTACCTTTTTTTTTTAATTCATCTAAGAAATATAGGGTATTCCTGAAACTATCTTATATTGAAGTTATATCTGTTAACCAGGAAAACTCAAATCCACACAAATGGTAATATTTCTCTGTTTCGCACATCTCATGTCTCTACTCCCATGAAGCAATATTGTCACCAGGTATGTGATCATGAAAAAGTTCAATTGAGAACTAAAATTAAAATAAAACTAAAAATTGTCCTACCAACGCATGGTTTGTAGCAAGGTTGTGTTACCCCAAACAAAAAACTTGAATTTTTGCTCAATGGTCAGTGCATATGATCAGAAGTTCATGATTTTTATGAACTTCTGATATGACAAAAATGAATGCATCCAATTGTAGTGGAAAATCTGTGAATTCCAGTAAACATCCTGGGCAAGTCATGTAATTATCGTAGTCAAAACTAGATCTACTGCAAAAAAAAATGCCGTGGTGAAGCCCTTTTTTGCCGTGGCCAATTGATTTCTCCTCAGCATTTTTTTTGCCGTGGAGAATTTTCCTAATTGTGAGGGCTGACAAAAGATTGATAACATTGCCGAGATATTGCTGTCTCATCAGACCTACATTAATTTACCTATGATGAAAGCAATTATTCAAGATTTATGCAATCATTAGCATCATGCTCGGGCTACTTTTCGAAGGCGACTGTTCTCTCTGTCAGTTCCTGATTGTAAATGCCTGGTACATACGTTCACATGTCAAATGTGTACAATTTTTGCCAATACATGCCTGTACCTGTCATTCTTATAACATGGTGACTATTGCTTGGTGATACAAGTAATTTCTCTTTAACATTTTGAACCATTCAGCCAATTGAAATGTTAATTTCCAACATGTAAAATGAGACCATATGAATTTTAACATGCAGGCTACATTATTTCTTGGCATGTTCGGATTTGTTCAATGGTTTTCAATTCTTGTTCAGATGCTGAGATGGATAATTGGAGATGTTTTATCTCACGGATATATTTACATTTAACTCTGGAATCCTACTGTATATTATAAAATCTGATACAATTTAGTCATTTAATAATACCATGCATGTATACACATGTACATATTTTTAACTTCTGTATATTATTTAAATATGAAATATCAAGAAAGTTTCTCATGCTTCAATCTCCGCAAATGATACTTAAACATGTACATGTTACATTGGACTATAAAAGTCGATACTCATCTATCCTGTTGTCTGTATGTCAAAGAAGAGGAGCATTTTATGTACAAATACATCGCACAGCAGTAATGCGTACCTGAATAATTTACTCACCTGAGGAAATGACCTTTCCAGTAGATCGTTCTATCCACATCTTTGCTAATGCTTATTGCATGCTTGGTCTCCCTAAAATTTGCAGGTAGTGTCGATCTATCAGCGTGATCAGACAGACCAACATCGCGTGTTACAGGTCCAGAACTTGTCTGACATTGTTCACCATTAATCTTCATTTTAACCTCAACCGTGCTCCCTCAGCTCAATACATCTAAGTAACCATATACCAGTACAACATGGCCAAAAACTGTGTGTGGAACAGTATAACTTGCTATTCTACCATGTCTTGTTCTTGCATTTTCTCCTTTTCTAAGAAGGATATTTATTGGATTTCATGACTCATTTTGAGGTTCTGGACCTTGAAAAAAATAAATCACAAATACTAAAAAAATAGAACTTTTCCCACAAAAGCCTGTTAAAATGGTGCATAGTACGTAGTTACCACCAAAAAGCTAATTACTTACTGGTACATGCCTTTTACATGTACATGTAGGTTTCAAAATAGAGAAATATCATTAGAGTAAATTTGCTCATGCACTTATCTTCAGATTCCACTCGCTTGAATTTTTGTGATGTTGTCTTCCATGAAATGACAGAAATTAGAACCACTCAAACATAATTTGTGTACATTTGTTTACATTATTTTGCCTATGATACATGTCGATCCACCAGTGAAGTTTCCTCGATAAAATCAAGTGAGAAGATATGATTCTAAAATTGACTCTCCAGTCCATCTGCACCAATTCTGTATGGCACCCACTGTTTTTATCCACTTTTGAAGCGTTTACTCAGGGTGATCCTGATGTTGAGCATGCACATGTATGTTTACTTGTACGTCTGACATTTGTTGAATCCGTTGATGAAGTAACAGTTTCTTGCCATGACAGTGGATTAACGTTAATGGGCCATCTTCTTCGTACATTTAAACAGTTGGAGTACATGTACATGTATTTTTTTTTTATATTTTCGGAAATTTCATCATCCTGAAATCATATAAAAATATTTGAATGATTTGTAATATTTCAACATCATGTGCTGTACATGGATTTTGGAGATATATATGTAGGCGTATATTGAACAACGTTATGTTCCCCAGCAACTTCATTAAAGCTCCATACAGTTCCTGTTGCAAGAAGATAAGACTTTCTGGATAGGGTAAATCCTTTAATAATTCAATCCTCCTATTAAAATTCAATCATCCCCAATTTTATGAACAAAATCAATCGGTTGTTCTTATAATTTGATCACCTGATAGAACTCGTCTCCCTAGTATAATCCGTGGCGTGTCCGACTCCTCCTACTTCTCCTCCTCCTACTCCGCTTTACTCATTATACTATTAAAGAAGCCAGCCAGGGAGGCAAGAGACATGTGGGTTTCACTTCTTAATGCGTGGCGTGTCCGACTCCTCCGACTCCCTTGGTCACCCTACAGTAGAATGGGTAGACTGCGCATGCGTGCTGAGTAGTATAGAAAGGGCACAGCAGGTCACATAGGTGTGGCGCGGGATAGGGTGGGGCGAGAGATCTGGGGTTTTCACTACCTGAGATTTCATGGGGGGGGGGGTCGGCTCAGATCCCCTGGGGTGGGGACATACCCCTGAGGACAGTGGGTGGGTTCAATGAAAGTTCGTTAAAATAACAAAGAAACAGTGGATTATCTGAATGAATTCGGACCATTTTGTCATCTTACTGTTGTATGTAATATATTTGACAAGGGACAATTCACTTTGTGAATTTCGTACTATTAAGTCTTTTCAGTTTTTGGCATTAAGTGCTCAATTTTGCTATGCATGTACATCCAGTTTAAAAAAATTCTATATGAAAGGTCATTCTTTTCTATCACTTAACCTGTATAATGGTAGGATATGGTGTTTCTATCAGTCCTGAAAGATACATGTACTAATTCAGTGAATCAGAATTGACTTCTAGAGATGAATCCCTGATGGACATGAAAAGCATTTCCACACTGTGTAGGACTGCAAACAGGACCATTGCAGTGTAGCTGGGCTAGGCAAGATCAATTTATTTTTGTGTTTTGCAGGTCCGCCGAAGTCAAAATTGGTCAAATCAGAATAAAAATAAAATTGAAAAATGGCACTTTTATTTTCACTACAAATTCCTGAAAGTGGTGAGTTCATCCGTTTTATTTCTGTGGACGCTTCCCGACGGTATAAAATATATCAGGCCTGGCCTTTTGAGGAGCGCAATTGCGCTCGCGCTCCTAATTTTCTTTTGAGAAGCGTCATTTTTGCGCACCTCGGCTCATCAGTGTGTGTTGTTGTTGTTGGAATACCACCAAGCACTGTTCTTGGGCTGCATTACGAAAATCTATTTGATATAATGCCTGCCTCACCTCATGACTTCCCAAGAACAGTTTCCTAGTCTTTCCCTGCCTTTATTCAATCAAAGTATACTTTGATAAAGAAAGTATTTCCTGCCAAATTTCTCGTTTTTCATGGATGAAAAAGCATATGGAAGTTATTTTTCTACCTTTTTCACAAAAGAGTTCCAATCACCTTTGGGGCAGCCTTGTACTCATTTAACAAGATTTTGACACACTGTCTCTTCATTATGAGCATTTAGTAGGCCATTTATTTACCAAAACTGTATAAATATGTTTGTGAACAGCTTATTTCTTTACACACTTCAAGAAAAATATTGTTTTATCATTGCAAAGTATTTAACTTTGTCATTGATATAAATTGTGAATAATTGTTTATTTAGCAAAGCAGGATGCCTGCTACTAAGTTGTAAATTTTATGTATTCTATTTAGTACAGAATGAGAAATACATGTACAACTCCGGAGCTACGCTCCACAAACACTTGAATTTGAATTTATTTGTATTTTTATAAAGTTTAAATGAAATTGGTATTACTAGTTAATACTACATTGCACATATGCACTCACATACAGTATACAAGTAATTTGAAGGGGTTAAATTCTAGGAGAGCAAATCACCCTCCTTGGAAAATTTAGGAGGACTGTTTTAGCTCTCCATCATTTTTTTCAAACGGCAAGGCCTGATATATCATTTCATTTCCTCCGAAAGTATATCAAGAAAAAAAAGAAACAAAACATTTTTCTTTTCTGATCCCGTTAGCGACCGGTAAGATGTGTGGTTGTTGTTACAACTACCGTAAATCGTTCTAGTATATTGTGACGATCATTTTAAAATTATAGATTATACATGGTTCGCACACTACCTTGAAAATCTTGAATTGCCTTGAAAATGACAATTTAAAATTCAAGGCCTTGAAATGCCTTGAAAAATGGGAAATCGGGCCATGTACCTTGAAAAGGCCTTGAAAACGGGAATTCTTAGCATGTTATTGTCAATTGTGTAAAGTTGAATGAATGTTGTATCGTCCTTTGTCATCCGTTAGCAAAAATAAGCCCCGATTATGACCGTATGATTATTTTCACAAATGGTTGTCACGCTGTGTAAAGGGAGACTATCCACGGTATACAGGTTCTCCTTGGAAATCAGAAACCTCACTTGATGTATGCTCTCGTAAGTGAGCGGCGGGTTCCCGACTGTATGAATCTCGGTCACCGCATCTGCGCACTGAATATGTATAATGTCACCTGACCACGTGGGCCCGCTACATCGCGAACCCTCAGATTTCCATTGAGTTTTCATGCCGAATGAATATTTTTCGGGTTTCCGACAGGTCCAGCAGAACGAAGTGGTTTTTGGCGGCTTTTGAAAATTGTTAAGTTTTTGACATTGAACATCATCTGCTAAATAGAGATTGTGGAAATGGTGTGCCTTTTCAATACAAATTGGCTAAAGGATGACAAGTATAAGGACTGGCTTTGCCAGCATGCAGATAAACGCAAAGCTGGGTTTGGTGTGTGTAAGAAAGATTTTGATGTTGGCAAAATGGGCGAGTCAGCCTTGACTTCCCACATGCGTGGCAAAACACTTATCAGCAGTATGGAAATTTAAGACGGATCACGAGGACCAGTAGCCCAATTACGGACTGCAAGGCTCAGAGAACGCCACATGGGTGACGGTGTGTGAATAAATAGGCTATCCACAAGACATCACGAACATTTTAATGTGACAGAAACATCAGACTATCACACATCTTTAACATAAGTGTCATATTTGAAATTTAATAGGCAGTGTATCGTCAGTGCATGACAATGTTAAGTATGAACAATAATATATATATATATATATATATTACTTTATTTTCTGAGGGTAACAAATACAAGTATTTACTCTGTCAGTTGTGTAAACTGTTCTTCCCAGCAAGTCATTAGTAAAAGTGAAAAAAGGTAAGAAAACTCAAAAAATTTGCCTGTATTCCTTTATTACATAAAAAGTGTATACCTTGAAAACAGGAATTATTACCTTGAAAAGACCTTGAATTGAAAAGACCTTGAAAACTGGGGCCTCCATTGTGTACGAACCCTGATTATAAAGCCAGGCTTTATTTGAAGATTTCATTTCTTTTCATGAAATTGCTGCTTGAGCATTTCATTATAAAAATTCATCATATTCTAAAACTCTGTATTACAGGTTTGACCAAGTGGAAACCAGTATTATTCAGTATTATTTTGTAAAACAGTCAAGCTAATCAGTTTTATTTTAACTTGTTCAAAATAATGTGTAAGACTGGACATTACAGAGACCAATGATAGTTGTAATGAATATAGACGGTTAAAGTTTGAAAATACATCAGTTTATAATTTTTATCTATTCAACCGATGTAATTTTGTATGATTCCTTGGTCTTCATATTGGTATTAACATGCATGTTCAATTGTACGAATTGGTACTCCCAAGGTTCAGACATGGAGCAAAATCTTCTACAAAATAAAACAAAAGTCGTTTCCATAGTAAATTTCCAATTTTATTTTTATTTTTATTCCCTCCTCCGATGTTGGAAAAAAATATATTCCGCCCGCAAAACAAAAAATAAAATTGGTCTGGCCCTAGCTATTATCAGTGATGAAAAGTAGATGAAAAGGATGCAGCTGACATGACTGCCAGACTGGAGTGACCCGCTTGTCTTGTCATTTAGGTCATGCCATGGCTTGTGTTGATTTAGGGTTTCTTCGGAGGGTGATTTGATCGAAGATTGGCTGTTTCTACTAAAGGATTTCATTGGAGTTTTGGCAATTGATTTTCTGTTGAACTAACAGCCAAACTGGCTCGATGCCACTACATGGGTGACTTTCGCTGGTACCAGCTCCGCGTTTTCTGACCAGTTGAATCGGCGAAGCAGAAGAAGCAGCGTTGGCTAATAAAAATTAAAAGAAGCCCATAAGTATGTGTGCCGCGAAGAAAGGGCAGACAAGATGCCATATCAATCATCTTCCGTCGCCTCACAAGTGCTTTGTCGAGGGATATATTGTTTGGAGAAAAATTGCTGTAGCTTGTTTCTGCTGGGTCATCCAGGAGAGTAGACATTGGTAAATTACTTGTTCTTAACGATTTGGGGGGAGAGATGAATATGCTTCCCGGGTGAATGGAATGGATAGCCATATAGAAGTCAGGACACATTACTTGGTATTAGCTTCAGCGGGGCAAATCAATCCTGGGCCGCCGCCTCTAGAAGGGGATAAAATCTATCTTGATGAAACTACATGTATAGCGGTTTTTGTGTTCTTGCCAGTGCCATTAACCCATCTTCAGACTTGGAAATTGGGCCAATTTCATTCACACCACCACCATGACCACAGAGCACACTTTTCAGGGTTTGACAGCCCTATGTCTGGGTCGCCTCCAGCAGCTATTAAGTGCACGCTCAATGGCCATTTTTCACTCATTCTTTATAAGGTGGTCACTAAGCTTTCTTGCCATGGCAGACATAGTATCTAGCAATTTACACTGATATTTGTGTTCATGACTGATTATGTATTTGTAATTTCTTGCGTATATAGATTATAATTCCAAGACAGAAATCTTGGTGCCATGATGTGGTATAACTGTATCAGACAGTTAGCTGTGCTGGTGAAGTTTTATAAAAAATGAGTCACTACCCAAAATTTCCATGATTGTTTTCAGGCTAGCTGCTATTCTTCAGATTAGCTGCCAGAGGACTTGATGGCCACCATGCAGTATACATGGCAGAACCTGATATAAGACTAAACAAGATCTGACAATTAGTTATTCTGCCACCCATACATTTTTTCACTCGAAGGTTTTCTTCGAGCCCCCAACTTCACAGAAAACACTAGAATTGTTAATAAACTTAAAATACCATCTTATTTCCTCCAAAAGAGATCAGTTTTCAACACCGAAATATGAAATATGTTCCATTTAAATATTTTGAAGCTGTTTACATCAAAATCCGTATGCCAGTATGTTTTACCTTTATTGAGTGAGACAAGCCTTCAACTGGTTCCAATGACGCTGTGTCTGTTAAATGTTCTAAGGTTAATGAATTTAATTAGAGCTTGTACATCCTGAGATCTTGTTTACTGGTGGAGAAATGATTTGAAAAACAGGCAGCAATTATATATTGATGAGAACTGGTTTATCTCCTAAATGGTGTTAATCATGCAATTCTGCTATCTACATCATATGAGAAATTGATCATGCAGATATCGTGCATCAAAATTTTGAGAATCTCCAGACCTTCGCCCACATGTACTTTAAAATCAATAACAGGTATATGAATGCACTGCACGCAATGTTGGCAAAATTAACAATGGATAATGTAATAGACTCTCCTGCTGGTATGCCCTTGCATGTAGATTTTCCAGTCCTCCGCTGCAATATGATCCATGGGATTAAGATTCAAAATTCATTGCACATTATGTCACTAAAACAAGAAATCCTTCAAAGCAGAATAGAACATTTGATTGGTTGACAGAAAGCTCATCCTAATGAATGTGCGTTTTGTAATATGGTTCCGGTAGTTGTCAAATCATCTTAGACATGCAGCCAGCCGAACAAGCCTACCTTGGTGCGGCGGTAGCAATTTAACTTTTGGGGGGGTATAATATATATATTACTCAAATATTGGTCAGTATTCAGATGAAACAATCTCTCGTCAGTTCAGGTCAAAGTAACTTCTCATGCCTCTGCAAGAACAGGTCACTTCATCGATGCGCAAGTTTTGCATCAATGCAAAGCTGAATTGTTTGAAGTGGGTCTCTTTTCATATTGGGTGGGCAGGGCCCCCCGCTGGCCCCCTCCCGGCTCGGCCGCACCTGCTTTCATAACAAATACTGCAGAAGATTTACACTATCCACATGCCCGACACCGTCATGATATGAATGAATAATTGTTGATAACAACATTAAATCCTACTCACTCGCGCCCACATACATGTACTCTGTCTTCTCCAAATCATATAATCCTGAGCCTTTTGGTTTGGAAATAATGACATAGTTTGCGTATGTAATTTAGACATCTGGGCTGTGGTCAAATTAAATTATGAAGAACCTCGAGGAAGAATTTGACAGGCAGATGCTGTAGGATAGGTAGGTGGGTGTGTAAAGCCTCCACCAACACACAACCATGACAACTGCCAAAGTAATTGCTCTTCTAATTGACCAATGCTTGCATCATCCTTAGTGGATTTCTTGATAGTAGTGATATCGCACAATAAAGAATGTATAGCTATAAATACTATGGCAAAGAAGATCTGTGTATATCGTAGAGGCTGTGTGAGGAGTAGAAAATCTTTTGTAATACAATTACTATGTAGGAAAAAACTTAAAATGCAATATTAGAACTGGGACCTGGGAACTGAGGTACAATGTATGCAGCGAACATCAAGAACATGTCTTCTATAGTGGGCAATAATAAAAAATATGTTGGTAGTCAATGCTGTATCAATTAACAGTTGAATCTTGTTTATTACATATGGATGCCTTTAGAAAAGAGTCAGTCGTTCGTGATGATTTCAGGGAGAGAGAGAGAATTAAGGTTTTAAAGTCTCGATGATTTCAATCACTACGGACGTTAATTTCAGTATGATATTTTCCATTCACGTCATGCATCCGGAATCCAAAAGTTTGGGAAATTATATCAGTGTAAAAAGTCCTATGTACCAGTATATTCATTTTAGTGATGAAAATGCAGCTGTATATCGGTTGTGTTGGAAATTCTAGTGGGGAAAATTCTGTATTTCATTGATGCTGGAAAATCTGCTAGTGTTCGAAATTTTGGAGGTTACAAGTATCTGAATTTTTCCTTTTCATCAGACTCATATCTATAGCTAGCCTACATTGAGTGTACCCCAGTATTGGAATGGAAATTTGGTATTGTTTGCATTAGTTAGTGTTGAAAATTCTGTTTATCATTGTTGTTTAATGTTGGAAATCCAGTTAGTATTGAAATTTCTGCTAGCATTGAAAAATGCTGTTGTGTGGAAAATGCTGTATATATATATTCCTTAACTGTGCGTACATGGTTTGAAAGAATCAGTATGTTGGTGATTGTGCTGAACTGCGTCACCCTGGGCATGTACCAGCCATGCAACGATGCTGTCTGCACCTCCATCAGATGTAGAGTGTTGGAGGGCTTTGATCATTTCATCTTCGCATTCTTTGCCTTTGAGATGATCATAAAGATGATTGCAATGGGTGTCATCGGCAAGACGACTTACCTGGGTGATTCCTGGAACAGGCTAGACTGTTTCATCGTAGTGGCAGGGTAAGTGGAGTTTCTTAAAATTCTTATATTGATGAAAAAAGATGGGTACAATGTTTCGCATCCTTTGATGTTAATTCTTTGTGTAGACATTTTGCTTCAAGTTCGTATTGGTCTTGTCCAGTTGGCTTGTACCCCTGTCTTATGTGTACCTTGGCTTTGGATTTTTCCCTCGTCTTGCATCCATGTGCTACAGTGGCCTGCATTCGCTGGTGATTAAATCTTTTTTTTTTCTACATACACTTCAGTAGTGTAGAGATCTCATAAATAATTAACCTTACATTACAGGTATTGTGGCACTGTGTAGTTGTTTCGCCTACTTACATGTAATAATATCGATCTGTATTACAATTTTCACATTAATTCGGAATTGAACGTATTCATGCATGTATGACATCATCATGGCAACCTTTCAGAATCCCCTTTGATAAACCTTAATACCCCTTACAAGTTCAATACAGTACATCTACTCTTACTGATATTTTGTGTGTGAAGTTTTGTGTTTAGTTGTATATCCTAATAAATGTACTAAAAAGATAATAGACATTTGACATTTTGCACTACTTTTTTTTAAAATCTTGTAATTCACATAAGTAGAAACTCCAGATTCCTTTCTGACCCCCCCCCCCAAAAAAGCTAAAATAACTTGGACGGACAATATCAGAAGCATGAATAAAGTGTTCTGTATTGTTTGCACAGTGTGTGTCATTGATCAATAGCTGGTAATGTCATAAAAGTGGAGATAAATTGGGAACAGCTGATATCGATGGCGATCACCGGCCTACAGGAAGTACATGCAATATGGTAAAATGGCCCCATAAATGATATCGTATTTTACCTGGCATAGATCTGCCATCAGCCTGCACATGTTAGCTCTTGAAGGTTTGATTTTTATGTTTGTAGCCAATCCTCCCTTCCTGTAAGGCCTGAACAAGTTGTTTGCTTCTGGAAACTCTACCTAAATGTACATTGTACATGTACATTCAACTCATTTTACTTGCATTCTCCCGAAAACTTTCATGATTTTTTTTTTACTTCATGTAGCATTTCAATTTCAGTGTTTTTCATCTATTCCCCCCCTCCTCCCACCTACGGGATATAGATGATTGATAATACTCGGATTTGCATGCAACCTTTCATATATGAGTGACAGACTGTTACGCTATATTACATTATCACCCTATATTAACATTAAACAATCTAAAAGCAAATCTGTACCGTATTAATTTCTTTGTGTTGCAAGTTAAAGGGAACACATTAGGTTTTTATGCCTAATGCCAACAGACATATATTTTGCAGAAACTTGTCTTGCTCTAAATCTTGTTTTGTCGTTTAAATGATGATCTTGCAGGGAATTCGTTTACATTTCTACTTCTGGTTTATGGCGAGATATTTGTGCTGTGAGATGTATATGATCCCGGTCTTTGTGCAAATGAAATCTGTGGTGGGGTGTTAATTGACTCCCAATGCTCAGATGACAGCTGCTGATATATTATCCCTAATATGTAACAGCAGTTATTGACAGATATTATACGACCCTAAACCAGGTGCTCTTGTGCTCCAGTACTTTTTACATGGATGGCTGCTTCTATCAGCCAGTTCCCTCTATGCATCTCCCTAGTTTTTTTTCTCCATTGCCTGATCTTTCAGACTCTTTTTCTTTGTAACCTATGGATGCATGTTTTTTCTTCCTGGCAGTGCAAAGATAGCTAAGATTTGTATAGTACCCTTAATGAGTTTGCTCTAAAAATGATGCAGGAGTGGAAATTCTGATTAGGAAGGACTACATATATTACTGGTGGTTGGGTGCCTTACTCTGGTAGTCACCATGGTCACTGGTTGAAATCCTGAATTGGACTCGACCAATATTAACTCTATGCCCCATGGAGGCTTACCACCATTGCCCCATGGTGACGCCATTTGACGCCCCTTCCTTGTCCATGATGATGCCATTTGATGCCTTATGTAATAAATTAATTAATTAACCTCATTCAATAATATTTTATTTCAGAAAATATTAAACATGCTAAATTATTGGTCACTGTAAAAGTAATAAAAAAAATTAATAAACCTTTGACCCCAGCCCTCCAATAGATTTGTACCGGACAATTTACAGGTGATCACCGAAAAGGTCTCTGGGGCAGCCTAGAAAAGCCTGTATGGTTTAGAAAGGGGCATCAAATGGTGTCATCATGGGGCAAAGAGTTAAGCTCTAGAATCTGTGCTACATGTGTACTATGAGTTATGAAGAGGGTTTATCTAAGTTGTCAGAACTTGTTACCCAATCCTTTTACCATTTTGAAGGTAATAAAATATGTTTAAACTGTGTACTAAGATAGTGTAATCCTAAAATATAAAAAAATACATGTACTGTTACATGTATGCGATCACTTTCCAAATGACAAAAAATATCTCATATTCTAACTGCACAGTGGATTGCATTGATACCGGTACAACAAATTAAGTCATGTGCTTGATATTATCCAATTATAGAGTGAAGATGACAGAAAATTCCTTCCCAGATCGACTACAAAATTCAGTTGGTTAAAAAAGAGTTGGCGGCATATTTCAGTCCGTTTCTTCCGAAAAGTGACATTCCCTATTTATAAATTTGAAGGATGTCTCCGCATGGAATGTAACAGTATAGAAACTGCGGTGACCTGGTGCCATTGGTGGTGAAAGTACAGTCAAGCTGTTACCCTGGATTAGATTCTTAAGATGATGAGCTGGTGAGAAAATTGGATAGTTCTGTCAAACAATGCAATATGATCATGTAGGCAAGCAATAGACTGCTCGCTTCAAAATCATCTTAGGGTGAGAGATACCTGTAAAATATAAGTTTAGAGTTGAAAGTGTCCCAACATAAAATAATATTTCCGGCTCACAACAAAGTCAGCGGTAATTGTGGACCGCTATAATTCCCAACCTCTCCCAGGGTGCTTGTATTGATCTTAAAACTTCTATTCACATGTATCTTGAAATTCAACAAGCATGGATGTATTTAAAAGTGCCAATGCCACTTGGTTTAACCCTATGTGGCCTGAGCGATTTGCTCCGCACCTCAATATATTTTTCACTAGCCCTACGTCTAGAGGGCTGAAACTTGCCACACTATATCTTTGGGTCAAGCTGTACTGGAAAATGTAAAAAGTCCAAGATGGTCACCATGATGTCATTTTCAAAAAAAGCATGATTTTTTTTTATTTAGGCGTTTTCTTAGCATTGACTGCATGATAAATTAGTAAATAATAATCTGATATGAAATAAAATATGTTTTACCCACTTTTCCATGCATTTGCAAAAATTTTGAAATCTGACGAAAACATCACTATCCTGGTACCCCACATGGCCGCCCTTTTGAATTGATCCATGATCCTCTACTTGGGGGGTCATGCAAATGGCCTCAAAATGACCCCAATATGATAAGCTACAAAGTTAAGGAGTATCAGTTCTCAATTTTTTGTCGTTCCGGAGATAGGAGCAAAAAACCAACAGGGGGAGGAGTGCCCCTCCCAGGCCAGGTAGGGTTCAAGAAGCTTTTCTACAAATTATCATAGAACTACATGTATATAATATGTAGAGATATATTGATGAGTCACGGCTGACATCAATTCGCTCAGTTATATTTGCTATATTCAATTGCCCTGATGACTGATGACGGATCACAACGGGTCAACGGGTCAACTGACCAGTACAGTAACCCTGACAGCATTGAATGGAGAGGCACGAAGCAGAATATAATGATGGCCTGGTCCAGTTTGTATAATTCCATGTACACGTTCAGTTGAAATGTTCCACCAATGACAGTACCACATGTACATGTGGGTTTTACCAAAATGAAAATTCGTCCCAGTTGAAGCCAGAATCTTCTGGCTTTCTTTATCAGCTCATCTGTTTTACTCTTCCCCCTTTTTTTTTTGACCTCCCTGTTCGCCCAGAGATCCATACTGTGCCACATCTGATTAGAAATGTTTATCATTTAGGATACATGAAAGACACACATGCCTCCTTGTAGCGCAGTATCTCGCTGGGCTTTAGCAGCATGGCTAGCAGTTAGATGACATGTAAATAGATTTCCGTTGGAGTATTTACAGTGAGACATTAACCTGATCCGGTAGTTGGATCATGCCAGATATAACAATACAGACCCTAATGATTACCTACATTTACATTTTCATTTGGCTTCACAGCCCCATTGCTTTAATTACTGCTTCGCATCGCTGTAATAATAAACTCTATGAATTACAATCTTCTGAATCAGTCTGCCGTCCGGATCATGGCTTGTGATCAACAAATTCAATGAAAAAACCCCCCAGGAAAATTGATCCAGAACTGCACATAAATGTACAGTGAACTTAACTTAAATTTAGAGTAATTCGAACCAAACAACAACTGTAAAAACTGACACTATAATCTTGTCCCAAGCATGGTCAGTACACACAGGTTTCACTGTATAATTACATTCCCCTTTCCCACTTTAATTGCTAGACAATAGGTTTGCTATGGCGAACTGACAGGTTCATTGATCCATATGACTACAGCATTGGGCATCTTTTGAACATTGATATCTGCTGTAAATATGATACAAAATGCATCAGGTTATCTCACTATTTCAAGAAAGGACCATTACACTTGCATTGGTGATAATTTTGGCAACTTTACAGGCCTTGTTTTTCATCACATTTCACGGGAATCCAGTGGGGAATCTTATATCCAAGTATGAAAGTGAAAAAGGCAGATTAGTCTTCACTGTTACATGCACATATCTGCCATAATTTCCTATAGTAAAGCAGATGACACTCATGTTGTTACCAGTATGGTAAAGGTATCAAAGAATCCAATTGCATTCAGATCACCTTTCAAATCAGTAAATTACAAAACCTTAATGGGACGACCCTTCCTATTGTCTTGTAGAGCTACATGTAACTCGTCAGGCTCATTGTGCACAAGTTCGGGACAATCAGAACTGAATGTAGGCAGTATAGTTTTTGGAATAAGCTTTTGAAGTTTGATTTAAAGTGATCAGATTATTAGAGATTATGGACTGTGGATAAACATGTATTGATGTGAATATGTGACTTATGTTAATTCTTAACCAGACTTCCAACATTCACTGTTACATGTACCTCTAAATTAGTTGCCCCTCCACCTTCTATGAAGAATTGTAATTCCTGTCTTTATCGTCTTCTAATAGCCAAACTTGTAGCTGAACATCAGGGGAGGCTCGCTGCCTTGTTTATTTATTCAAGAGATAAATTGTAAATTCGCTGATTTTTTTTTTAGTCTTTCCCAGAAGAGAGGCTTCTTGTGTGCAAGCTGTACCTAACCAAATACATAAGCTTACAGCTGCTCCCATTCTCACCGTGCTTGTCCAATGGTTTCAAAGAAGGATGCTTTCTGTCGCTATAAACTAGATGGCCGCTTGCTTTGTGTTTTGTACCAGGCATATCTAGCACGGAAGATAAGAAATGTGATAGCCTTGTCAAGGCACAAGTGAATGCTAAAAGTTTGATACATGCCCGATAACTTCCCATTGCTGCACTGAATGTACACGTATATTGATGCTTGTTTTGGGTGTCTTTGAATGTGGACATTCCTGATTGCATCATTGTTCTAGATACAGCCTGCATTTCTTCATATTGGTGGACATCAATTTACATTTTTTTGATCTAAATTGCAATTTATTTACTTGCTTCTGTATACATTTGTTGAATCTGGCATTGAAGGCAGCCATTGCCCCTAAAGAGTGAATTGAAAGCAGCAATAACCAGGCACCCTGACCCAAAAGACAAAAATATATAAACTGGTCTATTACAGTTAATTTCAACATCATTTGCAGTATATATGGAAGACCAGGTATACCTATAGTTCAGCATAGAGCATGGATCGAGATGAGGCTCTACCTAAATTTAGATTTTGTAAACATCATAGGGTATATGATGTAAAGTTACATGTTGAATCAGCTGTGTTAGAGCACATGTTAATCAGTTTGCATGCTGTTTCTTGTTGTCTTGTGGTGAGGAGATCCCTTCACAAACTGGAAATCCTGCCACAAAGAAAACTTTGGATCATCAAAACCTTCATCTATCTGCCATTGGCTTTTCTCTTTTCTCCAAAATCACTGTTGGGACAGTGCGCTCTAAGTTTACCCCTTCAAGTTTTATTGTGTCAGTCATCCAAGTTCTGCTAACAGATTCATCGAAACCATTACCCACTCTGGAAGATGGTCTATCCACAAACCTTGGCATCATATATTGCAAGGTGTGCTTTCTATTGCACTGAATCCTTGGAACACAGGACATCTAATTTCTATGGTTACACAAATTTCATTCGGGGATCAAAATAATTATGATTTTGTTTTTTTAGCTTGTCCCTTGTATAAAATATAAAGGTACATACATAGACCGTGTTTCTGGGAGAAAGTGTTGCCCGACAGACTGGTTCTCATGGTGACTTATTGCAATGCCCTCGACATGCTTCATTTTGACCCATGATATTTGGGCCACAGTGCTTTTTCTCACTGGGAATTCATTTCATCTGACTATTATAAAACACAATACAGATCTACATGTATAGTCCATGTCAAGCTTACCAATTTTTCACTGTACATACAGTAGTTTCTTCACTATTTGTGCCATAAAAACAGCCTACCACATTGTCACATCTTGAGTAAGATTTTCACACTATCAGTACCAGATGATCATAAATATATGTATCATTATTTCAAATCCCTCTCAAATTAACTTGGTCTTGTTTGTTTGCAATAAGGTTGATGATTTGATGCATTATTTTAATAATTCTATTCAATGGAAAAAAGAAAAGAACAAATTAAAGGGTTGCCACTCTTATTTGCCAACTACAATGTAGATTTGTTTAACTCTTTCCCCCATAGACTTGTGGGGAATTTTCTCTCTCTGACCCATAACAGATTTGTAATGGCGTAGGTCTTTAACCCATGGACTGATTTCAATTTTCACACGTTTCCAGCGATGTAAAATATCCCGTTTTATGTCCCATGTCATGTGGAAAAATATTTACCAATGGTCTCCCACAGGCCCATTCTACGTAATTTGTTCACGTTTTATATCAATATCAGCAACGTTTAATCTAAAAATAAGTAATCTTGCGAAAAAATGTTTTGTGTTTGCTTTCCATCTGTTGGAAATCACGAAAAAAGCGAAGAAATTGTCGCATTTTAGCTGCGTTTTGCAGCGTTCTGTTGTTGTTGTTCTGCTGCAATTCCTGTATTATCGTATACCATTGTAAAGCTTATTTTCCGTACATTCGGGATTTCGCAGTTACATCATGAGATGGCAGGTATCCCTTACTGTCCAGAAGTGTCTTTGAAGTAACTTTGAAGTAACTTTGAAGTGTGGCCATATTTCAACCTTGAAGTGCAAGGCTCAGAGTCAGAAGTGTGCTTGCAGTGTGGGTATTGTTTTGTAGCAATGCCATATAAGGGCATTGAAGTCACAATGAAGTCACAATGAAGTCAGTCACTTAGAAGTGTGCCTCAAATATTTTAATTAGGTACTGCAAAGGCACTTCATAGACACTTCCACAGAAGGGTAACCTTCATAGGCACTTCTGAAGTGCTCTTGAAGTACCTAATTAGAATATTTGAGGCACTTCAATGTCCTTATATGGCAAGTCACTTCATCCACTCTTCTACAGAAGGATACCTTTCATATGCACTTCTGAAGTGCTCTTGAAGTACCTTATTAGTATCATAGCAAATCCGTGTGATGAAAAGGTATGTAAAGCCACGAGATATTTACTTTCCCAGAAAAGAATACACAAATATATATTTGAGCACAGAAAGTTTTATTCAGAGAAAATACAGAGTGAGACAGAACAGTACATCATAAAATATTTACAATAAACCGCTAGCACAAATCCTTGAGACAAAATACAGCACAGTTCTTTTTTTTTGTATGCATTTACATGCAGTCTTTGGTATGAGAATTTATTGCAGTATTATTATTCAAGGGTGACCGTGTTCTTTTCCAACTTGAACTTGAAGCAGCAGATCTTTCGAAGGATAGTTTACTTCAGTTGCCCTGAGGTCCACTCGGACGTAACCCAACGCTGAAACCCACCAGTCTGAATTGTGAACTTCTTGGCCTGTGGCGATAAATACATGCATATAATTAAAACCTGATCAGTTGTATATATGGTTCCATATGACATCCAATCCAGTTTTTTTTTTTTTTTTTTAATACACTCAGGATGATTGAATAGGTTGACTACCATAAAGGATAAAGAATGGAACACATCCCTACGATTTACAAAAGATTGATGAAGATGTCTATTATCCTTTCTTTAGTACTCCATGATATACAACAATGGAGATAAACAGTTTGTATGATGTTCTAGCCAATATACACTATGAAGAAATCAACCATACCTGCATGTAGGTGTGCTCATTAAATTTCCCATCAGTCGAGTGGCTGCTTGAAGTGAGCCGAGTTCCTTGTTGCAGCTGTATTCTGGAATTATGAAAGTATTGACAAAGAAGCCATTAGAAACAATCATGTGGATTTTGATAATTTGTCTTTTTTTAATTCCTGGTTCAACTAAATCTTCATGCAAGACTTCAAATAACAAATAAATGCTTATTAACTACAAATTGTATTCTTAAATTTTTTAAATGAAATAAATGTATGAAATGAAATATTCTCATTTCTCAAGATGTGGGTAAAAATGTACAATTGAAGTGTGACGATCCTTAGCTTTGGTATATGAGCAGTGCAATCAATAGACAAGGAAAATATAGCCTGTTATAATGATAAAAATTAAGTCTAATCATAATTGATTATACTTTTTCTGATTACAGCTAAAACAGGTAATGCTAACATTTTATTATCAATATATTCTAAAACTTATTTCTTTACCATTTTGTCAAAAATCTGGTATGGGAATATTCTACATTCTGCAAGGGAAAAAATCAATACAATTTATGAATCAATAAAAAATCAAAACAACAAGATAATTTATTTAGAGCTACCATCCCCCCAACCAGTTAAATCCACCTGTTTTGACATGAACTGAACAGTTTTGTGATAAAAATATCTCACCCTCAGGGGATTTCCTCCAGGGGTGCATGCCAATCTTCATATGAGGTCCCCAAGCCTGGTGTTTCCAAGCCGACAATTCACACAATCATAACAATGGCATTTAATCCACACTGCCTTGATCAACCTGGATAGATCTGAAAGTGATATTGGGACAGAGATAAGGATATTTCGCCATGTTACATGACCCATTAAATTTGACTACAATTATAAGGTGGAGTACATTATAATAACCTGCAGTCCATATAGCAAAATATTTATTGAGGCCAATATCAATTTTTTAATGTCAAGGGAAACTTGTTGATAAAATAAATAGCTGAGACTCTCAGGTCTACATCACTGTTCAGCCCAGTTCTTTGCTTATTAAGTTATGAAAAACAGAAAATTTTTAGTTATATTTATAAGTTACTTACCATACCACTAGCTGCTATCATCACCATCTGCAATACAGTTCTTCAAACCTCCATAGTTCTAGCTTAACAGGAATAAATCCATCTGATTTCTGCAGTTGGAGAGGTCAGCCATTTTGATTGTTATCGTCTGGTGGCGCCCCCAGTGTTCAATTAAATTTTCAAGGGCAGATAACTCCACTCATTTTGGCAAAGACAGTTCAGAATATAAAGATTTTTTGAAACAGAAATTATATATATTATACTTAGTGATAATGATGAAGAGGATAATATAAAGTATTCTTTAATGGGTATTTTTTTGTTGCTGACATTATGTTAGAACTGATTCTTCTAAAAATATTTTGCCATTTTGTCCAATTTTACTATAAAATCATGGATTTGGAATGACTATAAAATCTGAATTCAACAAGATTTCTTATCTAATATGTGAGAGACTGGTGTTATTAATGTCTTTATTCTATTCAAATAGAAACCCATAGTACTGATCACTTTAAAATATCAAAAAATATGTTCACATTTCTGAGTAATATGTCAGTAACCACATGTGAATATTTTACACAGTTGTAGCTATTTTGAAATGTGAAGTACAAATCTGATGTTTGGTGGTTTCATTGAAATGAGATTTGATGTCACTGAGTGAAATCAAATCAGCCAACTTTAAGCTGGGTTATTCCCAGAGCTAATTAATATAACTGAAACTTGTAAACATGTAGTTCTAATTTATAATGTTATGTTACTGTAACAGTTTGTGGGAAAATTCCAATAATCTAGAAATCCTATTGGATTGAATCTTATAGGATTTTTCAGAATCTATTATAATAGGATTTTTTCAGAATCTTATAGGATTTTTCAGACTCTTATATTTTAGAAGCTCATATGATTTTTTAGAATCTTTAGGATTTTTCAAAGTCTTATAGGATGCTAGAAGATATTTTTTGCAAGGGGAAGTCCCCCAGGTTATGCTATATAACTGACAAAGTCCAAGAAGTGTCTTTGAGGAGTACCTTAGATTATGCAGAACAAAAACAAAGTCTCAGAAGTGTCTCTGAAGTCCCTCATTTTTTGTTATGAAATTGACAAAGTCCATGAAGTGTCTTTGAGGAGTCCCTTGACTACTGCCTTTTTCTAATGAAGTACCTTTGAAGTGTGCCAATATTTTTCTCTGTCGTTGAAGTGCCTTTCAAGTGTACTCTTCAGAGGCACTTCTAGGCACACTTCACATGAAGTGTGACACTTCTGGACAGTAAGGGATAGAACGAGCTATAACTGAAAAATCCCATGTACTTCCCTAAAGGAGAACGAAGGCTGGTAACAAGGTGAAGTAAAACAGCATCACTCATTGGCCCATGGTTGAGCGACCTTAAGCGACCTTTTCAGAGGCCCGGCGTGATTGGAGATTGCACGTGGTCGCCATGGCCACGGGTCCACGAAACCGCCACGAAACACAGCGGGGCCAAAGAATGGCGGATAAATTTTAAAACGGGAGATCAACAGGTCCCAGGAAATGTTTATAATAAACTCAGATGGGCAGATTTGACGAGTTAGTCATCAAGGTTAGATACTTTGGTAGTTTATGCTCACGTTACGTGAAATATTCAGGAATTTGGAAGCAGATTTTACTATTTTTCGAACGTTTGTCTTGGAGCACACGAAACAAATTTGTTGTCAAATTGCGCGTTTTCCATCGATTATTTCTGTTTCTCTCCTGATTTCATTTTACCCTTACCATAAAACATACCAGCAGTACATATAGTCAGATTTATTGAAATTTTGGCTTTCTGAAAATGTATAGTTTTAATTAGGTTTTAGTCAAAGTAAACGCGAAAAATTGCAAGAATAATCCACCACATGGGAACTCAAGTCACTCGTCAAAACCCGTCTTCATGGGTTAGGCGAACACTCGTCAAAACACGCTTACATTGGGATCTACACAAGTCGTCAAAACCCGCTTATATGGGGGAAAGAGTTAACACATTTTTTTTCAACATTAAAAAATGCCTTCATGCCATCTATGCTGTTGATTGGCCAGATACATATATCTAAACACAGCGTTGCTTTGTTTGACATAGCCTAAATGAAGCAGTCGATCTCTTCTTTTCAATGATGAAAAGGTGGGAGAAAACAGTTTGGCAATTTTTCCCAATGTATTGAAGGCCTTTCTATGAGGAAATCGCAGGCGAGCAGTCAGTTGCTCTCCTGAATTTGCGTTTCAAGGTTAGTAGGCAAGCAATTTGACGAGCTCTATGTCAAATAATGTAAGTCTGGAGGATTCAGGCAAGCAATCGTGCACTCGCCGCAAAATCATTTTCGGTGAGAAATACATGTAGAACAGCGTGAGTTGCACTCGACTTTAAGACCAGGTCTCTGTATTGTGTATTAAATGGAGGACAGGGTATAAAGTCTTAATTCTCTATATAAGGGAGAGTACTCATAAAGGCTGAACATTCCATACTGAACTAATCTTCCGGTGGAACACTGGAACTGTTCTGAGTTTTGATGGAATGGATACATGTGCATTTTGCAACAGTGGAACAAGAACTATACTGAGTTCCATTCATACAGTGGAAGAAGAACTATACTGAGTTCCATTCATACATTTCCGGACCCTGCCCCTACGTAGAAGAAGACATGTAATCCCTTGTAAACTGGGGACTACCTGGGATTGACCTGGGATGTCATGCACACCCCAGGTCATGGTAAGAATAGGCCTCAGCCCCTCAGAGAGCTTGTCGTAAGAGGCGACTAACTGGGGTATCCATGGGGTTTTCGTGTGTGAAAAAGAAAAGGATGCCATCTGTGGGGTTCCTGGATGTTAAAAGGAAAAGGACCCTATCCGTGTGGTTTCCGGGTGTTAAAAAGGAATAGGAACCAAACGTCGTGATATGACTGAAATAGTGTTAATTAAAAGCAACGTTAAATCATATTTACTCACTCATCCTTGTAAACTCTGAACTGTTGTTTATACTATAGGATTAGAGGGATGAATGGCAGTTTTGGAACCCTTCCTTGTGCAAACTGCAACTATAAAGTTCCATTAAAACTGTTACCATCTGAACTGAGGTTAGTTCCCCCAGGAATGAGTTCTGCATTCTACCTTTCGACACCCTCCCTAATTCTCTGAATCAAATGCCCTAGAAATGATGCGGGACACAAGAACGAATGCTCCAGCTCAATTTACATGTATAGCATTGCGAGGCCGGGCAATGAATCTCTTGATGTGCGAACCATTTTCTGGTCATCTTCTCTTGTACATTGTATAATCTAACAGTAGGGAAAAAGTGATTTGCAGTAAATTGATTTTTCTCACAATTTAGTCTTATTGCTCAGACAATAGCAAGTCTCAGAGCGCCATACAATTGCCTGTCAGTAAATACATGTATCTGCCTGTTTTCTGGATACCTGCCAGTATCGGTTATGAAATACGTATTTCCTACACGTAGTAGCACATGCCTTGTGGGAAATTCTGAAAGCTGTAATCAGCCTTTTCCTGAATGAAACACACAGTATACTTTGAACATGTCTCTCCTAGAGGGAGGCATATATTTATGTGAATCGGTGTTAAGATGGTCAGAATGGCCACTTAATTGACTGGGAATCGGCATGGGAAAGAAGGTGGGTTGATAGATGGGGCTCCCTGACCGGCAATCCTAAAGTCATTAATTCAGTTTGTCTGGCTGATAACTAGGCTGACAAGGCTGATAAGTTAGTTGTGAAGAGAACTGGGCATTAAATGGTGGCTGAAACTGGCATAAGATTGATAGATCTATAAATATAGGTTGGCAGTTTTATTCATTATCTTAGTTTAAAGACTTTTGTCATGCTGTCCTTGAGCTGTCATAAATTAATACCAATTAAACTTATCTAATGACTTGAAAGGACAGGTGAGTAGAATCGATGCATAAGCTTATGATTCAAACAAACCACAGCAAATCTTCATGTAATACACAAACATGGTGTCCTGATGGCAGGCAATAAAATGTTTTGACCACATCCAATATCAGTATCAGCTATTCCCAGTTTGAAATTCTAAAATGTGACTAGACCATGACTTTTACCCACTGATGGGTTAGTGTTTGTGCTGTCTATCTGTCTGTCAGTCTGTCAGTCTGTCTGTCTGTCCCCTTTCCTTGTCTGCAAGATATCTTGAGAACTACTGGACGAAATTTCATCAAACTTGGATGGAAGCTTCAGTGGGATAGCCCTCTCATTCGATTAGGGAGCTTCTTGAAATTAGGGCATGAGTTCCTTTGTAGGAATGGCATATGCCGGTTATCCAAATGGGATATACCATGCCCAGTTTGGTGTTCTAATCTGGATGGAGAGGAGTTCCAATTGGAATGGCATGCCATTCCCTCCATGCCATTGCATGGTATAGCTAAGCCATCCTTTGCCTGCCGAGTTCCAAAAAGTATGCCATGAAGTTCCTAGGAGTTCCAATCCGGCGCACCATGCTTCTCTGTTTGGAATGCCTTAATATTATGCCAGTTCCTAGCAGTTCCCAATTTCAAGAAGCTCGATCCCTTAGGTTTTGGTGTTTGCGTGCGTTCATCTGTGTCCGGTGTCCGTCTGTCCGTCCATCTACAGGCCTTGTCTGCAAGATATCTGGAGAGATACCAGGCGGAATTTCACCAAACTTGGATGGAAGCTTCATTGGGATAGCCCCCTCATTTGATTCGGTTTTGGTATGTGTGCGTTCGTTCATCCAGTGTCTGTCCATCCGTCCATCTATTTGTACATGTATATACAGGTCTTGTCTGCAAGATATCTGGAGAACTGGACAGAAGTTCACCAAACTTGGATGAAAGCTTCATTGAGATAGACCCCTCATCTGATTAGGTTTTGGTGTGTGTGTGTGTGCATTCGTCCGTGTCCTTTGTCCGTCCTTCCATCTACTCAGCTACATAGGCATTGAGGAATCCACTCTGCTTGAGAAAGTTTTTTTTTGTTGTGCACCGCCTTGTGATATAAATGTTTTTATTTTCAGGATTTCATTCAAGATAGAATGTATGTTTGATCGACATTGTTGGGAATATGTCCAGAGTTTTCGGCAAATATATTGTTATATGATGACACAATAAACTTTGGCTTCACATAGGTCAACCAAAGAAATGCCTTGTGAAATATTACTGACCATTATCTTAATTATTATTCCTGGTTGAACTTGCATGTTTCGTTTTAGTTTTAGTTTGAGATGACACCGATATGTGGGTACATGTAATGTAGATTTGCACACCCAGAGAACATTGTGTGTTGGGTCTAACCACAGGCGGCTGGGACAATCTATATGCCGGCGCCATATTGAACCTACGTATAAAAAAGAGAACAGGCTGGAAACGCTGTTCAAGGCTTCTCGCCAAACGGGCGTAAATAAAGCTTTATCTTCTCCAAAAACTATACCACCTTTCCCCTAGGACCCCCAGCGATGCTCATGCACACTCGGGTCGTCAACACCAGGTGCTTTATCCGAGTTTTAGCCGTCAATTCAAAATCAACCCATTGGACTGTTTACCTGAGACAATGACTCAGTTTACATATGAATCGCCATTCTTCGGTCCTTTCCGCCTCCGCTCCGACCAACTCGAGCTGGAAATCCCCTACGCGTCAGCCGGAGCACGTGACCTACCAGCGGATCAACATGGCGCTGCTGGCGGGAAGAGTTTCTCGTAGTTCCTTTGCGTCTTTGTTTTCGATGAGTTTTCAGTAGATTTTCACGATGAATCGTTTACAGCAATTAGCCGTGCAAGTTGTCAATGATGGGCACAATTTATGCATCACCGGACAAGCGGGGACAGGAAAGACATACACTGTCAAACAAGTCCAGAAAGCCTTTGACAGTGGGGCTGGTCGGAGCGGAGGCGGAAAGGACCGAAGAATGGCGATTCGTATGTAAACTGGGTCATTGTCTCAGGTAAACAGTCCAATGGGTTGATTTTGAATTGACGGCTAAAACTCGGATAACGCACCTGGTGTTGACGACCCGCGTGTGCATGAGCATCGCTGGGGGTCCTAGGGGAAAGGTGGTATAGTTTTTGGAGAAGATAAAGCTTTATTTACGCCCGTTTGGCGAGAAGCCTTGAACAGCGTTTCCAGCCTGTTCTCTTTTTTATACGTAGGTTCAATATGGCGCCGGCATATAGATTGTCCAAGCCGCCTGTGGTCTAACCCAACCAACATGCCTCCTACACATCAAAAAGTTTCCTACTCCAAACTTTGTGTTGTCATCACTGGATTTTTTGGAGGTTATTCTGTATAATGGCATCACTAGATATACATTCACTGGATTCTTTTCAAAAAGAAATTTCCAACCTTCCTACTCAGTTTTATTTAAATGCATAGGATTACAGTCAACAAACATGTTTTTAAGGATGGCATATCTCATCTCCTGGGCTGCTTGCTTCTGTCTTGTACGGTATTTGTCTTGCCCTTTTTGTCAGCTGAGCCATCTTCTCATTGAGCTTACCTTCATGCTTGTTGACCTATCCAGTATGTGCTTGATTTATTAGTAATTGACCAAACAATCAAAAGTCAAAGAAATCTAAACAAATTGCAACTGGTTGCTGTGCTGTTTTAAATGGAATGCAATCTTTATGCAGTTACAGGTTCCGAGTTTAGCTTGTGAAGATGAACCTAATTTGTTTGATCATGTTACAGCAGGGCCAGAATGTCGCTGAATTCGGATTCTCGCGGCAATATTTCAGGAGAATTCATTCATGGATTCTCGCAGTAATGTTTCAGGAGAATCCAGGGGAACTAATATTTACTGGTTTACTCCACAAATAGCTATGAAAGATATGATGATAAAATCAAGAAATGACAATGTTTTAAGTTTGTTTTTTTATAATTAAAATGAACACAATCAGTTAATGAGCCTGAGCCAAAGGCTGAAAACAAGATTGGCAAAATAGAAATAAAACTCTGAAAAACCACAAATTGTAAAACAAACTGACTAGGACTGGCACATGGCAATTTTTACATCATCATCATCACTTCAATCATTCAGTTCATTCAGTTGCCTTCAGTAACGTGTCTGACTAAGTTTGGCTTCAGCAGGTAACTACTGTCTGTCTCGCATTACGACATAACAGGATTTTCGGCAGTATATCCGTGCCAGGCTTTCTCAGAGCAGTGAAATTCCTCACAGTATCTATATGTAAGTTGTGCATTTTTAATCTGAAATTTCAAAGAAATCTATTCAGAATCATAGAAAATCTATAAGGAATTTCCTTTCCAATGAGACGTCACACGCTGGATGAAAAGTTGGAAAAAACCTGGGAGAAAGGCAGCTGAAAAACCAAGATTTTCTGCTGTAATTCCTCATAATTCACCATTTTCGACGGCAATTATACCAAAATACTGTAGTCTCTTCCAATAAATTTTATTTACGCTGACATCGTTGATTTCGCTATAAAATGTGGTTGAATAGCATTGACTAAACCAGTTGGGATACATTGATATGTTAGGCCAGTCACCAGCAAACAAAATTAGATATATTTGTTCATGAAATCCGGATTAAAAAAAAAAAAGTCAGCAGTTCTCCTCGCACGGCATACAAAAGAACCCAGCAGCATAACAGTTAACAAGTTTTCAACATTAGGAAGCTATAAACTTGAAATGATTCATTATATAACCGATGTCATCGATGTTCCACGCGAGAAATGTTGACAGATTCTCACAGTTTCCTCTAGCTGCCATACTGGAACGTCGCAGTAACGTCCGATCTCTCGGGATTTCGACTTTCCAACTTCTGGTATTAATCCCATGATGCCGTTCTGCAAAACATGGCCGCGCACTGGTCAGATTCAAAGTGAGAAGGATATCCTCCTTATCAGCTCGCAATTGATAGATATTCATTGCATTTTTCAATAGGAAAGGAAATTAAACGATCGGAATGAAGACGTGCTATAAATCGCGTGGTGAGGATGTGTTTTAGGCGTGCGATTGGGAGCGGGAACGATCGCGCCTCTGTAAACGCAAGGTCTGGTACATATGTACATTGTACATGCACATTGCAGTACGGATACATGAACTTGTGTAACAACTTTCTCGACTCGCTAACATGATGTGTGCAAGATGTTCGCATGATGCGATCAACTTGCTCGCATATCTTTCAGGAGTTGCTCCAATCAACAGGCCTACATGCAGTACATGTTGAAACTGGGTTCAGTGCATGTTCTGGGGTTCAACAATCTCTACTTTGCAATCATTTAAAAGAGAAATTCTATATTGTCTCAAAGTGACTCCGATAAAAAAATTCAAGAAGTGCTACGATCACAACAGAACATGGGCTCCAAAATACATGTATATATTTTTTAAACAATGTACATTACCAAACACTATTATTCATGATGATACAGGAACCGTGACTGTTTCCAACACCAGGTCATATTAAACAAGCATTAAACAAGGGTATACATCTATTCTTGACCATAAGCAACAGACAATGGTCATTAGGCTTCAGTTAATTTATACTCGCCTTCTCATGACTCGCCCACATTCATAATCCAGTGCGAAAATGGCGCATTATTGTGATACCTGAATGAAACAGCTGGAGACAAGTCTTCCCAATCAGAATTTTTTTTAAAAAAAACAGGAAAAGGCTCTAGTGATTTGGTCTCCTTCATTATGTATCTCTGTGTATAACGTTTTTTATTACATTTCAGCTGTACATGTATGTCGAGAGTGTGTACCTTGTTCATATGCATTCTTTCCAAAGTTGTTCCTCACTTAACACCAAAATTGTGGTATAGCCAGCAAGCTACAGTGTATCCTGCTGTTCGATTCATGGTATTAACTCTTTCCCTCTTAGGCTTGTGGGGAATTTTCTCTATCTGACCCATAATAGATTTGTAATGGCGTAGGTCTTCAACTCATGGACACATTTCAATTTTCATACTTCTCCAGCGATGTAAATATCCCGTTTTATGTCCCATGTCATGTGGAGAAATATTTACCAATGGTCTCCCACAGACCCATTCTACGTAATTTGTTCATGTTTTATACCAATATCAGCAACATTTATTCTAAAAATAAGTAATCTTGCGAGAAAATGTGTTGTATTTGCTTCCCGTCTGTTGGAAATCATGAAAAAACCCGAAGAAATTGTCGCATTTTAGCTGCGTTTTGCAGCGTTCTGTTGTTGTTGTTCCGCTGCCATTCCTAGGTTGTCGTATACCATTCTAAAGCTAATTCTTCGTACATTCGGGATTTGACAGACACATAACGAGATGGCAGGTTTTGAATGAGCTAGAACTGGAAAATCCCATATACTTCCTTTAAGGAGAATGAAGACGGTAACCTATATTTAGAAGGTGAAAATAAAACAGCATCACTGATTGGCCAAGGCTGACGAACTTTTTCATCACGCCCGGCGTGATTGGAACACTGTTTGTTTGCGCGTGGTCGCCATGGCCACTGCAGTGTCAGCAAAAGCCAAAAAAGAATGGCGCATCAACATTTTATAACGGAGATGAACAGGTCCCGGGAAATTATGTAAAATAAACTCAGATGGGCAGATTTGACGAGTTGGTCATCAAGGTTAGATACTTCGGTAGTTTGTGCCCGCGTTACGTAAAATATTCAGGAATTTGGAAGTAGATTTTACTATTTTTCGCACGTTTGTCTTGTAGCACACGAAATAAATTTGTTGTCAAAACGCGCATTTTCCATCGATTATTTCTGTTTCTCTCCCGATTTCATTTTACCCTTACCATAAAACATACCAACAGTCCATATAGTCAGATTCATTGAAATTTTGGCTTTCTGAAAACGTATAGTTTTAATAGGTTTTACTCAAAGTAAACGTCAAAAATTGCAAGAATAATCGACCACATGGGAACTCAAGTGACTCGTCAAAATCCGTCTTCATGAGTTAGGCGAACACTCGTCAAAACACGCTACATGAGGATCTACACAAGTCGTCAAAACCCGCTTATATGAGGGAAAGAGTTAAAGGTTGATTTTCTTCTAATCAACATGCATGCCATTATTGGCAGCGGATGTTTGACAAGTACATGGATTCATTCATTTCACAGGACATTTGCCTATATACAGATGCTTTTCTTCTCACTTGTAATATTGATGGTTAAAGGTGAACTGAAAAGCTTTCCAATGTTCTGTTAAAATGTCATAAAACAAGAACTTCTATAGTTGTTACAATTATGTGTGGTAATAGTTCTGTGGGTTATTGTTTTATTTTGGGTATATGAGAAGTCAAAACTTATACCGAGAGCCAGAACTTTTAAAAACGTCATCGCTTGCCTCCCGCTGTTTTTGGAACGTCATGACGTTATAGTGGTCCTCGTTCATTCATCCGACGTAGCATGACGTCACATTTGAATAAAACTTGAATGAAGGGGATCACTATAACGTCATAACGTTCTACAAACCAAGAGAGACAAGCGATGCAAGTTTGCAAGACGGATTTATAACAGGATAACTTAAATATTGTTATTAGTACAATTTTGCAAACTATATTTGCCCCAAAAACTTATAAAAGTTATGTCACATAAGACAAGATGTATATAAGCAACAATTTAGATAAAATTAAAAGCTTTGCAGTTCACCTTTAACTCTTTCCCTCATAGACTTGTCTGGAATTTTCTCTCTCTGGCTCATAATAGATTTGTAATGGCGTAGGTCTTCAACCCATGGACTCATTTCAATTTTCATACCTCTCCAGCGATGTAAAATATCCCGTTTTATGTCCCATGTCATGTGGAGAAATATTTACCAATGGTCTCCCACAGACCCATTCTACGTAATTTGTTCACGTTTTATACCAATATCAGCAACAGTTATTCTAAAAATAAGTAATCTTGTGAGAAAATGTGTTGTGTCTGCTTTACTTCTGTTGGAAATCACGAAAAAAAGCGAAGAAATTGTCGCATTTTAGCCACGTTTTGCACCGTTCTCTTCCTGCTTTCCGGCTACCATTCGCATGTTTCCGTATACCATCGTAAAGCTAATTCTCCGTAGGATCGGGATTTGGCAGTGAACTGACAGGATGGCAGGTGTAGAACGAACAATAACTGTGTTAATCCAATATACCTTCCGTGACGGAGAATACATGCAGACGGTAATAAATATTCATAAGGTGAAAGAAACACAGCTCACTGATTGGCCAAGGTTGGGTTAAGGTTGGGCGCGGCCCGGCGTGATTGGAGGAAGAGGTCACGTGGTGACTCGGTCGCTATGGTCACTGTCAACGAAAGGCCGATTCAGAAAGAATGGCGACTGAACATATTTACCGCGAAGACTGCAGGTCCCGGGAAAATACATAAAATAAACTCAGATGGGCAGATTTGACGAGCTAGTCATCAAGGTTAGATACTTTGGTAGTTTATGCTCGCGTTACGTGAAATATTAAGGAATTTGGAAGCAGATTTTACTATTCTTCGAACGTTTGTCTTGGAGCACACGAAACAAATTTGTTGTCAAATCGCGCATTTTTCATCGATTATTTCTGTTTCTCTCCCGATTTCATTTTACCCTTACCATAAAACATACCAACAGTCCATATAGTCAGATTTATTGAAATTTTGGCTTTCTGAAAACGTATAGTTTTAATTAGGTTTTACTCAAGTAAACGCCAAAAATTGCAAGAATAATCCACCACATGGGAACTCCAGTCACTCGTCAAAACCCGTCTTCATGGGTTACGCGAACACTCGTCAAAACACGCTTACATGGGGATCTACACAAGTCAAAACACGCTTATATGGGGGAAAGAGTTAATGGTTACAAGTCTATAATTGCTACATGTATGTCAACACAGCAAAAATGCTAAAATACTAGTGGTAGTTGCGATGGCAAAAACTGTTGGCAAGATGACATAACTTGACGATGTGTGTTTCGTGCATACTGTGCATGTTCAAGTGGTGATCGCACATTTTGCATCATATTGATTCTATAAGTACATGTACGGATAATCAATAATAATTAATTAGTTCATCATGCAGCATCTTGTTGAGGTTTCTGTTTACTACCATGGATCATGAGAAGCATAGTATTAATTAACAGACATTTTAATGTCACAATAAAAAACCTTTTCACCATTCTTCATAGACACAGTACATGTACATTATTCCTAATTAGTAATAAGACTTCTTTGAAGTACATAATGTGCTGTCCCTGAAATACACAAAATCCCAGATCTATCAAGGATCACGTCCTGGATTTAATAATTTGGTGATCACAGAGTATGATTTTTATTTCTGCAAACAGGGTGACATGGTTTTTCTTTCAAGCTAGTTTCAGCACAATCCAAAACTGTTGATTTTCAATTTTTTGGTGCTTTTAACAAGTTTTGGCATGAAAAATTGTTAGGGAGATATCATTTGCTCACATTTACGCAGATATTTTGATCATTCTGTGGTGTTTAATGGCTAACATAGAGGTACATATAAAAATGTAAGCTTCATTGTCATGAAATGAGCTTCACTGGTGCCATGCATACTCTTCCACACTGTAGAAATTAGGTTTTGTTGATTAGTAGTGGATTAGTGATGACTACAACATCAATTTGGCCTCGAGGCTCTGTCCCAATATCCATTAACTCTTTCCCTCATAGACTTGTCTGGAATTTTCTCTCTCTGGCTCATAATAGATTTGTAATGGCGCAGGTCTTCAACCCATGGACTCATTTCAATTTTCATACCTCTCCAGCGATGTAAAATATCCCGTTTTATGTCCCATGTCATGTGGAGAAATATTTACCATTGCCATTGGTCTCCCACAGACCCATTCTACGTAATTTGTTCACGTTTTATACCAATATCAGCAACATTTATTCTAAAAATAAGTAATCTTGTGAGAAAATGTGTTGTGTCTGCTTTACTTCTGTTGGAAATCACAAAAAAAAGCGAAGAAATTGTCGCATTTTAGCCACGTTTTGCACCGTTCTCTTCCTGCTTTCCGGCTACCATTCGCATGTTTCCGTATACCATCGTAAAGCTAATTCTCCGTAGGATCGGGATTTGGCAGTGAACTGACAGGATGGCAGGTGTAGAACGAACAATAACTGTGTTAATCCAATATAACTTCCGTGACGGAGAATACAGACGGTAATAAATATTCATAAGGTGAAAGAAACACAGCTCACTGATTGGCCAAGGTTGGGCGCGGCCCGGCGTGATTGGAGGAAGAGGTCACGTGGTGACTCGGTCGCTATTGTTATTGGACTACAACAATGACTCCTATTTGCCGATAATCTGGTATTTATTGTTGATCACTGCACATGTTCAACTGGCCACCGCCATACAACTTATCGCGGCAAACGGAAGTAACGCTCTCCTTCCACGGAGGTACACAAACGTCACGGAGTACTTCCGGAAACACGGGATGACAAGAACATCGATAGTTAACAATCTCCCCTCCATGAAAAACAAAAATAAAGAATCAAGCATTTGGGGAGATGCTAGAGAAATTGGTGTGGATACCAGAAATCAATTACTTTAACGAAATAAAGACCACTGGTCTTAGATCAAAAGTTCAGTAATGAAAAATGTTCTTAATCCAAATATGGACCTAAAGTCCTTAACACTGAACTTAATGTCCATGATGTAAGCATGTTAAAGTCAAACGCACAGTTCTGTATCAGTGAGTTATGTCAACAGTCCACAACGCAAATCAGGCCCAAGGCCTCCAACGTCCAAATTAACTTCAGCGTTGTACACACAGGACCTAAAGTCCTTAATGTCCAGTTCATGAAATTGGACTTAATAGCCCTTAGTACTTAGCTAAAACAGTTAGTTTTTAAGGTGCCAGATGCCATCATCAATTGCTTTGAGAAGAGTAGAAGGAGATGCACCTTTCTTCGTGAGACAGTCCGCCAGCTGTTCCTTAGAAGCTGACCAGTGAACCCGTTTTATCTGACTTCTCTCCATGAGCTCTCTGATGCTGCTAATTTCTAAACGAAGTCGTTTGTCCGTCACAAACTTGGTTGACTTAGCTGCATCAAAGAGAGAATGACTGTCAACAACACATGTAATAGGTACTGTCTCAGGTCTAGCTTGTGCAGAATTTAGTTCAGAGAACAATGTAGCTAGAAAAATCCCAGTGTCAATCCCATCAGCCAGTGCTAAGGTTTCTCCTGCCAGTGTACTCCGAACGACACGTCGTATCCTTTTGGACTGCCAACATAATGGGGAAAACCTTCCGTTTTCACCCATGAGCACAATGAAGTGTCCCCCCTGTGTTCCTCCATCTGGAAGGTTGCCCAATGAGGCATCACTGAAAACCACTAGTTCTATGGATTTCTCATCACCTAAAGCCTGAAACTTTAGAGTCACTTCTTCAGATTTGAGCTTCCTGATCACTTTGTTGGCGTCAAATAGATTCTGAACAGTAGCCCGTTTAATTGATGCTGCCAAAGTACAGGCATCGAACATCACATCTGGCCTACTCTGTCTGGCGATCCACAGAATTTGCCCAACCTTGGAACGAAACACATCCAGTTCTGTCTGATTCAATGGTGCTTCACGTTGCAGAGCTCGAGCTCTGTCAATACTGATGGACTGTAAGTTTTCCACATAACTCTGTTGTTGTAGTAATATTGAATCCTCAGTTTGTTCCAGTCCCATGCCTACATAACAGAAAGTGTCACTCTCTTCTCTGCCTACGTGAAACGCTGATCTAATCTTGGGGATCACACTCTGCTCAAATTCTGTTGACCCTCCCCATATGAAGTCATCTACATGACTAGCCAAGATACCTCGAACACCGCCATTGTTGTCTGGCCAGTAAAATACTGCAGGATCCACCAAAGAAATCTTAGCTCCATTCTCTAGCATAACCTCTCGAACACGATTATACCAATATAGTGAGGCATCAGCTAAGCCATATACACACTTTTGGAGCTGCCAAACAGTGCCATCTACAGGTAAATTGGCTTCCTTCGGAGGTTTGACATATATGTCCCGAGAGAGCTCGGAGCCTTGTAAGAAGGCTGTTTTAATGTCCATCGAGTGCGGTTTCCATTGTTTTTGAGCAAACGTTGCCAGGACAAGTCTCAAGGATTCTGTAGAACAAGTTGGGGAGTCCTTCGGAAGATCCTTTATTTCCATTTCTTCGAATCCGCGTGCTACCAGACGCGCTTTGGGAATAATCCCTTCAGGGGTGTTCTTAAGAGTGCATATCCACCTAGTGGAGATGCATTTTTTTCCGATGTCACTAGTTTCAACATAAACACCATTTTTCTTCCAACTTTCCAACTCGGCCTGTTTGGCGGCTTCGAAAGAAGTATCATCAAGCACAAACACAGTTTCCTGTTCTGAGGTGGGACCTATGTGAGTGGGCGAGGCTGGATTTTCAAGATGTTCAAGACTATCTACTCTGCTCAGATCCACAGAGGCTTTCGTCCCTGCCATGGAGACTGGCTCAGAAAATTCCAAGTTATACCAGTTCTTGTTTTTTCCAGTCACTTTACCTGCCCTAGAGAGCACTTTCCCTACATTCACCGTTCCTGTGTTTCTGTCTACATATTGAACTGTTTGTCCAATTTTAACAGACATTGATTGTGTTGGCTGTTGATGATTTACTGATTGTTCATTTGTCACTGTTTGTTCGTCATTGTTCTCATTGTGTGGAGTATCATCATCAATCTCCAGCGAGTCACCATCTTCTGTTTGATCATTTGACCCACAATGGTTCAATTTTCCATCCGCTTTGGCTTCATCCTTTTTCGAAATTGAAACTGTAATGTCATTTTTTTCATCAGGATCTATCACCCTTAATGGCCTTATCCTACTTTGATGCACACGTACATATGAGCCACCATGCCTAACAAATACCACGACCCCATCTTGGCCGATCACTGATCCCGGGCCTTTCCACTCTTGACATTCTGGCCGTTTATAGTACACTTTGTCGCCTGTTGTGTACTTCTCACCACTAGGTCTTATCTGTTTGCGTAATGCACGCCTAATCCTTTCTGAGCATTCCGCTTCTGTAAATGCCTTCTTGGCCGAATGGAGGGCAGCAATGTGTTTTCCAACTACCACACTCATAGTGGTTCCTTCTAATGCAGGGGGTTTGTCGATCAGTACAGAAGGAAGATTTGGATTCTGTCCAAATACTAACTGGTGTGGGCTGTAACCGTGGACATTTGCCAGGGAGTTTTTTGCCATTAGTGCCCAGCTCATCGCCATCTCCCAGTCACAACCATTTTCAGCCTTCACTTTCAGTAGTGTTTCGGTGAGAGTTCCATTGTGCCTTTCCAGGAGACCATTACTCCAGGGACTGTATGCTGGAGTGGTCTTGACGACGATGTTGAAATTCTCTGCCATATCTCTCACTTCGTCGCTGTTAAACTCTCCACCATTATCACTATAGAGTGTTTTTGGTGCTCCATGTACACTGATCCAGAATTGAATAAACTTCTTCATGAATTCTGCAGTTTGTTTTGTCCTTATTATACACCCAGCACTGAATCTAGTGAATTCATCTATTATGTGTAAATACCACACACATTTATCCAGTTCGTGGAGATCGACTGCCACCGTCTCATTGAATTCTGTGGCTAAAGGAAAACCTACCACAGGTCGGGGGGGTGGTTTCCTGTATTTAGCACATGTATCACAGTTTGCCACTACACGTTCCAGTATTGCGAATGTTTTCAAGTCCTTTGTCCCTGCGCTCTGCAGTAGTCGTTTCAACCTATCAACCGATGCATGTCCAAACTGTTTGTGTAGTTTTATCAACACCTTGTGTTGCTCACCTTCACTCATGTTCTCCGTCACAACTAATACTTCATCTTCGGAGTCATTTTCCGTACCATCATCCAGTATATTTACGCAGTAGTGACCACTTGACGTGAACTCCAGAGTGATGGGTTCTTTGAACATAACTGCTTTGTCATTTTCAAGATCTAGAATAGTTCCTGCCTTTTTCAAGGATGTTTTACTCAGTAGTAAGGGGATATCGGCATCAACAACTTCTGTTTCGATCTTACAAGATGTAGTACCAATTTTTGCAGGCAAGGTAACCTTTCTCGAGGAGTGAACTATTTTCCCATCCCCAAATCTAAAACCCTTGCGACTTTCAGCATCAGTCACCCGTTCTCTATCTTTTCCCTTCAAATGATTCACATAATGATCAAGCCACTTTTTCCCACAAACAGTACGGGTACATGCAGTGTCAATCACAGCTGAGCCGAGTGATTCAACTACAAAGATTTGATAATCTGACTCCTTAGTGAATAATGTTACATTACAACTGTCAAGCTCTTCTCCAGTCAGTTTGTTTTCTGTCTCTGCTGTCACCTTAACAGACTCAGATTTGTCTGGACAACTCTTCGCCCAGTGATAAATGCTTTGACACACAGCACATTTAGTTGGCTTTCCATATCTATTCAAAGGGTTAGTACTTTTTGATGACCGACGACCATTTGACGAGAATCTTTTATTCTCCTTACGTTGAGTGAAGTAGGCAGATTCCTCTTTGATCTGAATACCCTCAGCCCCTGAACTTTGGACAGGGCTGTCACTAAAGATCCGTTTCAATGCCGATTTCATTGATCCAAATGTCAAATCACTGGAAGCTGTCAGTGCTAATTGTCTCTCTTTTACACTCAGATTTGCATTGTCCAGCAGTTTGAAAGCTAAAACTGAGTCCGGAAGTGTCATTTCGTATTTCATCGATTTGTTGTAAAGCTGCTCGAACTCGATGATGTAATCCGCCATTTTCATGGACTCAGATTTTCGGAAACCCTCGAACTTAGAGTAAGCCTCGTAGGCACAGTCTTTGATTTCTTTCAAAAATACATTGTCTAATGCTATGATCAAAGTGTTCATACCGCTTTCCTTGTTGAGATCTTCAGCTTTTAATCCAAGTGCAGTTTCTCTTGCTTTGCCCGAAAGAGATAACGCCACAGCCAAAGCTTGCTTTTCCTTCGCTAGGTCAGTGACCCGCCGCCAAATTTCGACCTCGTTTTTCCACGTGTCGTACGGCGTCTCTTCGCCGAATTTCGGAGGGATCTTGTAGTTGTTTGCCATTTTCAAACCAAGTCCGCTCTGCTACCAATGTTAATGGACTACAACAATGACTCCTATTTGCCGATAATCTGGTATTTATTGTTGATCACTGCACATGTTCAACTGGCCACCGCCATACAACTTATCGCGGCAAACGGAAGTAACGCTCTCCTTCCACGGAGGTACACAAACGTCACGGAGTACTTCCGGAAACACGGGATGACAAGAACATCGATAGTTAACAGCTATGGTCACTGTCAACGAAAGGCCGATTCAGAAAGAATGGCGACTGAACATATTTACCGCGAAGACTGCAGGTCCCGGGAAAATACATAAAATAAACTCAGATGGGCAGATTTGACGAGCTAGTTATCAAGGTTAGATACTTTGGTAGTTTATGCTCGCGTTACGTGAAATATTAAGGAATTTGGAAGCAGATTTTACTATTCTTCGAACGTTTTGTCTTGGAGCACACGAAACAAATCTGTTGTCAAATCGCGCATTTTTCATCGATTATTTCTGTTTCTCTCCCGATTTCATTTTACCCTTACCATAAAACATACCAACAGTCCATATAGTCAGATTTATTGAAATTTTGGCTTTCTGAAAACGTATAGTTTTAATTAGGTTTTACTCAAGTAAACGCCAAAAATTGCAAGAATAATCCACCACATGGGAACTCCAGTCACTCGTCAAAACCCGTCTTCATGGGTTACGCGAACACTCGTCAAAACACGCTTACATGGGGATCTACACAAGTCGTCAAAACCCGCTTATATGGGGGAAAGAGTTAAAACTACATGTAATTATGGTTTTTTAATGAGACCTTTTCAACCAACCTTTCCTTCTTGATTGACAGCTCAGTGATATAAGGGAATTGCCATTTTACATTTATTTCCTGTAATTTGAGGTATTATTTTCTGGTTTGATGATTATGTATGTTTGTCAGACCCTCTCAAGCAAAGGATTTTCCAGGAAAATGAGGGACTGAAGGAAAGAGGCACATATTTGTACTTATGTTTTTCATGCACAATCTAAACGACAAAGACCCTACAAAGTACTTGACTGGATCTACTTTCATCTATGCTCATGAATTGTTTATCCTTCTATTGAAAAGCATCACAAAGCATATTTGTACTGATCTAATCGGGATAATAAGCACACTATTCCATTCTTGAGAGGAAGAAATGTTAGTTTATGCTTGCGCTATATTCCGCATATAACGAATAATGTTCAAAATAGGATAATCATGACGTAAGCGCTGTATAATTCAATTGATTTAGAGAAGAAACCAGGGGAATTCAATACAGTACTCATTCAGCTGCCTGAAGTTCACTTGCTGCTTTCGATACGAGCCATTTTAATTGCTGGTCATTATATACACCGTGTAAGATATCCAAGAGGCTAAAGACCGTTTACTTAGCTTGATTGGCTATATACTGTCGACCATAGATACATGTTGGATGTTGGGGTTAATCGGCTCTTCCTTCGGCTCAGAACACTGCCATAGGTCAACTTCGTACCCCGGTTCACCATCTACATGTATTATACAGTGTTCAGTGGTACCTGGTTGCCATGGTGACAGTATTACATTCGTTAATTCCTCATGTTCATAACAGCTATACGACAACAGCCATGCCATGGTTCAAGATAAATGTATAGATTCAGGTTTCAATATGCTATACATCCTATTTCTACTACATGCAATTATTCAGATTGCAAAACTTAACTTCAGGCATCTGCGTACTTAGAGAAATTCTGCTTTCTACAAATGCTAGAGTATTTAGCCTCAGTTGACATAAATATGTTTTTTTTCTGCTTCTAAGTCTAAAAATCTTATGAAAAATTAGAAGAAATAGGGTATGTGTTGGTTTCATCACTGCTGTCAGAAACAAATGAACTAAAAGTGTGTATCATTAGATTAGTCTAGCTAGATGTCACTGATACTCGTCAATCAGCCTACACCACTAGACCCATGCACAGCACAGTCCCTACACGTGCAAGACGAAATGCAAAAGCACCATGTGGGGGATCTTTTATTGTGATTAATTATGTATGTTTTTTAGGCTGAGTATTCAAATTCCAGCATGAGCTCATCTCTTGTGATGCAACACTCGATTTTTGTTTTGAATCTGGGCGAACACGACATAACCAATCATCATTTTAGCTAGTCTAATGTAATATAATTTCTGTAGTACTAAAGTGAGCTATCTAATGTGGTTTGGATACAATACGGTCATCTGAATAAACTTAAGAAATATAATGGAGAGAGTAAATTTGGACATAAATTAAAAACATTGTGTGATAGAAAAGAATGTTGAGCTAAAACAAATAATAGATTCCAAGCCCATGGTATTGTTTGTAGGAAATCAAACTTTGTTTTTCATTTTTTTTTTTCAACATGATTATTTGGTATAGCAAAGTTACCTCCCTTGAACCTTGTGTCTGCAGCAACAACAATAGCGGCAAGAGGTCACAGACTATCACAAACATTCAAAGATAAAATTATCATATAATGCTTGCAAGAGACGCTATAAAATCATTACATCACCAGGCGACTTCCGGAGAAGATTTAGCAGCTGTCAAGGATGGAGAATCTTGAACTCTTAACTTCAGCTTCCCTCTCCGTCGAACTTCAGAAAAAAGAACTGTCAATAAATCCCGCCATAGCACACCGCTCTCCTCTCATGGAGCTACATTTACCTCAATCTCGTGTTCGGCTGTTTCTGTATTGGCGGAACTTAGCCTCTCGCATAGAACGCACATTGAGCGTATAGCGATCAAGTGTGAGCCGGCTACGAAATAGTGCCTTTGGTAATCAAGCGATCCGATCGCATTTTATTGTGAAATGAAGTTAATTTTAATCAAACGAACATAATTCATTCAAATTATATAAAACTATTGCTATGTTTAGTTGAATAATAGCCATCTATCCCCCAGAACTCAGCAACTGGGCTAATTTCCGCCAATACGGAAATAGATGAATGCGAGATTGGTTCCGCCGAAAATTAATTGTGTGCATGATAAGATAAGATTCTTTATTGTACTGAGCATCCCATTTGGGACAGAGTACAAAACACATAAAAAGTAGAACAAATAAGAAAGTAAACAAACCGATGCAACTTTTCCGCTCCCAGATTCCACTAGGCCTGAGGTCACTTTCGCAGCTAAGGTGAGTTCTGGGGCTAGATTGCATTAAGCTCAGCCCCGGTAATTTCTTGATGCTCATTGGCTAACGACTACGAATTCTGATTATGCGAAGTCATTGAATCTGCAATTCCCAGAATCGGCCATTCTGGATCCTGAAAATATATCTCCGAAACCTTATTTGTTGCTTCCCGTCGAGTATTGTAGTGAAAGCATATGTCGAGGTGGAATCGAGAAGAACTCGCGGAGATGGAAATTATTCCCAGAACTGGAAATCCCCAAACGTTCAAAGCCAGATTATCGAAATGTTGATATTTTGCATCATTTGTTGTTGAAGACAAAGCTACTTGAATGTTCTCCAATATGTGTTTCAATTAATCGGACCCTGCCAGCCCAGTATTAGCCACATATATGTGTTAAAACAGTTCATACGGTACATGTACCTTAAAATCCTTGAAAGCACTTAAATTGCACTTTGCTCATTTCAATGACTTGAAAGTCTTCACAAAACGTTCTTAATATTTGATTTCCTTTGCATTGGTGAAAAAGTGAAATGTGATGCAGAAACAGTGTTACAGGGAAGAAAGAGCTTGCATGTAATTGTACCAGTTCCAAGTTCCATACAGTTATTTCAACACAATGCTTGTATCAAACTGAATTGGACTCGTCTTCACAAGTTGACTCTGGATAAAAACGACTCCACAGAAAATCAGGGCAATAAAAGGCAAAATTTTTACTTGTTTACATGTGTACTTCATTTTTTCCTGTAGTTTAGTGTCAGTACATGTATGTTAATTTTGGTTGTACAGTATGTGATCTGCTGAGACAGTCTAGCTGGCCGTTTATTACTCCAGCTCTTCCCTCTGTTTTATCATTTTTCCCCTCCCTTGTGAACATCCATTCGTTCGTATTTTCAGTTCCAGCCTGTATATATTCCTGTTTGCTATGGATTTTTTCTTCCTCATGATTATATTATGAAAATCCTTGGGTACGTAATCAGCCCTACTCTGGCAGAGTGAACCAGCGATTGTCGTTCCGGCCTTGCCGGACCATTCTTTCTGATTAATTGATCGCTGGCTGTTTTTACGTCAGTGTGTTTCTATTTCTGTATAGATCATCCATTTAGCGGCACAAACAGTGCTGTGCCGGTTTAATGATGTCGTCGTGCATACAGAGTAAATGATTTACTTCCTATGGGTTTTATGTTAAGTGGGTCGGATCTCAAGATTTTGTTCACTCCTCAATAAGGTTTTCACCTGTGTTATTAATCTATTTTACACCTGGTTATTCAACGACTCACCTCCTCTGACTTTCTACTGAGATCATACCTACATTTATCCACCATTCCCACAAGTGAACACTGCATTGGAATAAATTATCTTATACATTAGAAGTACAGTAAATGGACTCAGTTGTAGATTAGAGTACGGTAGTACTACGTACATGTAGAGAAGTGATCCTCATTTCCTTAAGTTATCTTTGAACATTTGAATAACTTGTTACCCATTCTTTTTGTCATGTGTATTTTTTTCTTTCCTCGTGAAAGCATTGCAGAGTATGTTGTAAACAAGTAAGAGTTTTGCCTATTTTTTTCTGGTTTGGATTTTAGAATTTTTCATGAATTGGACAAACTGCATGCTATGCCTGGGCTGTCACTGGCGAATCAGATCTTAATGCATGTTCCAAATTGTTATGGCAACTGGCGTATCACTTTAATTCTTTCTCTTTTCAACTGCATCACCACACATTTTCCCCAATTTGCATTTTGTTCAAGCCCTCTATTTGTACCCCTCACTAAATGGTTTATATCATCACAAGATTATGCATGCTTGATTTGATTATCATGTGAATTTGTGTAATTACAACCCTTAGCCAAGGCAAGTCATCCACCATTGACCAATGGCTTTGTGGCTCATTGCTGACCCTTCCGAGAATTGGTCCATTTGTCTACTTGATCAGCATTACCTTCACACCAGTTTAGTATGGCTGAGCAATTTTGTTTGTGCACATCAGGCCTTGTGATTTGAGGCGCGCGATCGCGCACGCGCACCATAACGCGCCTGAAGAGGCACTGAGGTGCGTTCTGAACGCGCGCCTTATACTTTATGATCCCCTTCAAAATTTTGCTATGTCAAATTTTGACACGAATCCGCGAATTCATTCCCGTGAAGATTCGCCTGACAGGGCATTCGGGCGAATCTAAACGGATTCACGTAGATTTGAACGTAAAATTAAACATTACCGGTTGAAAACTTACGATTGAGCCCCGTCCGCCGATCGTCAACACACGCTGTCGAAAACTGGGCTCTATATCATCTTATCTATTGCCATGTGCCAGTCCGAGTCTATATGTAAGCTGATCTGTCGAGCGTTTTCATTGGCTCGTTCACGGCAGCCTGCCAATCGCTATCATTGAAACAAGTGTCAAGGGCCAACTTGATTGAAAACGAGATGGTGAAATGGCAACTGACACAGGGCCTAAAAACGTGGAAACAAATTAGAAAAACAGCCCTGTGTCAGTGGGAAAGGAGCCTGAGGGATAACTTCGCATTCCTTTTAACAATGCTGGCAATAAGGTGGTACTGGCAGGGCTTCGTGTTTAGAATTAGTGTGCGAGCTAAAAATAGCTCACGTCAAAATATTTAGGAGAGGGTATTTAAAAGTCAGGCGAGTGATTGCAATATAATACAATATAAAATGTGACAGTTTACGTGAGCTAAAATCACTCTCGTGACATGAATTTACGCGAGTGTTTGCGTGCAGGTGAGCTATCACTCGCGCTAAACACGAAGCCCTGACTGGCCTTTTGCAAAGTGTGACAGAAACACAGCGATCAACCAAACAAAGTGTATAGATAGAGGCAAATAGTAGCTGACGTCAGTTACGGCAAAAACGAAACTAGTTACCTGCTGAAGCCAAACTTGGTTAGACACGTAACAGCGATGGACTTTGCGAGTGTTCGGAAATCGAAACTGATTCAGACATTCCAGATTTCTGAAGGCAAGTGAATGGGTCGAATGATTGGAATGATGAATATGACGATGTAAAAATTGCCATGTGCTAGTCAGTTTTTTTTTACAATTTGTGGTTTTTCAGAGTTTTATTTCTATTTTGCCAATCTTGTTTTCAGCTTTTGGCTCATTAACTGTTTGTGTTAATTTTAAATACAAAAAAACAGTGTTTCTTGATTTTATTATCACCTCAATACCTTTCATAGCTAAACCAGTAAATATTAGTTTCCCCTGGATATCCTGAAACATTGCTGCGAGATGGATTCTCGGCCAGCACACATTTATTTCAATTCACACCTTAACGTTTCAAACACCGTATCACACGCCTTAAAAAAAATTAGGTGTGCATTTTAGGTGTGCTAACCACACACCTCGCACGATTTTAGGTGTGCTTTAATCACTCGCCAGGGCCCGTACAAATCACAAGGCCTGCATGCATTTTAGATGCAAGGTAATAGTGGTATGTATTGATATAGCTTGAGCCTTCACAGCCCTAGCTGGTAAGAACCAATAAATTGTGACTGTAAATTAACTTAGGCCAGACATTTTTTATTTCTGGATTAGCGGACATGCATTTTACCACTACGGAGGACAGGAAAAAAAACACAAAAAAAACACCTGAATTGTATTTTTATTTTCAAGAGCTACAACATCGGAGGGAAAAAAAAATTGGGCGGGGACTTATGTTGATATTGTAGCCAGGATATAGCCATTCAAACTTTTGGCAATCATCGATAAACATTACCGTACATTACTTGGACCCCAATTTTCGACTCAGCTATATTTACAATACTTTTCTGGTGGCAGTTTGTCCCTTTTCGAGGACATGTCCATCAGGACAGTTAACATGTTCGACCGTTCTGATGGCCTCGTCGTCGACTGATGAATGGAGGGTGTTGATCCAAGCCATACATCGTAACTACTCCGGAATTGTCCTGTTAATATCGAAATCGGCATTGCAGAATTGCCACAGTCTGGAGTCAGCCATCTTGTGAAGTCCGACTTTCAATTCTACCGAAATCCTTGACATTATTGTCCACACAGCCGCTGATCTGCGGGGCGGAAGTGGCCAATCGGAGTCACGTGGTCGCAGGGAACGAAGTTTTGCTGTTTTCGAAAACGGTTTTAATTATTTAATCTCCATTTGAGACGCGTCGGCGGAAATAATAAAAAGAAGAAGATTACATCTTAAATTTTATAATTTGATGAAGATGATTTTGCTCGTCGGCAGGGGGAAAAAATCCCCCACAATTTTTTTTTTCTTTTTTTTTTCTTCTTAAATCAGAAAATCTCACGTCGGCGGATCTGCTAATCCGGAAATATAAAACGTCTGGCCTACCGCCTTACATGGACATAGCTACAATATACATGGAAGAACGTAGTTTACAAGTGGCAATATTGAATACATGTAGTTCATGATATATCCATTTTAAAACAAGGACTGGTAATATTCTGGATTTTATTTCCAGTATCGAATATATAGCCAAATTTGTTTTCATTCGAGGCTTGCTTTTCCACGGAAAATCTGGGAATCTGATTCCTGTGAGCATTCCGGCAAAATAATTCTTGGGAATCCAACAGAGTTTCATAAAATTTCGGCGATCTCAGGGATTCCGCTAGGGTCATTTTGGGTCCGTGACGGACCCATTCTCCCCACCATGCCCACTGAATAAAAAAAAATCCTTCTTTTGGTCCGCTTGTTAAGAAGTAAAATGGTAGCTAAAAGCCTAAAATGTTACTTTATATCCCTCCAAGTCTTCCTTTCATGAATATCAATGAAAACACCTGTAGAAATGCATAGGTTTTATTCACATTTGAAAAGACGGCAATTGCCGGAACTAGGACAATGTCCTGACAGTTCTCTGAAGCACGTGGAAAATTTCCCACTTCCCCATCCAGCGAGGTTCCTTGTGTATAGTGCTCTTCCAGCGCAGGCCATGGAACTGAAAGTAGATGGAAGGTCAAGTTAACTGTCACCATTCGGGTATATTATTACATGTAGATCATCGGAGGGCATAATTTTGTTTGCCATGATGATTTTCAGCTCTCACTATCAAAATCTGTTCATGTGCTCTCCACCACGTCCGCATATCGGCTCAGTTAGCGACCATCCCGGAATATTTCTGCTTCCAAGTTCAAATTATCACGGTAATACATACGTAGCATAAGCAAAGAGTGTAAATAGACTTTAAACAGACGTTCCTGCTGTCAATGTTTATAATAAAATCCATCTTTAAACACTCTCTCAGGCCATCAATTTAAACGGCAATTATCAAATATCTTCTGCGGTCGAGAGCGGGGAAACCCCCCCATCGGATTCTCCCCCCTTCGGTCGCTTCGCTTCCTTATATGTTGCAGACCCGGATTTTTTTTCTTCTGGCGGAATCCCTGGATCTCTACAACTAATAGCTTTGGATTCCCTTGGATTCACAGGGTTGGACAGCGAATCTGTTCCGTAACTTTGCAAACAAGGTGTCATCTTGAATATATTTTGCATGTCTTTTGCATCACTATTGACTTCAAGGGACCGGGGGGATGGGGGTGGTATGAAATTGGTTGCATTGTTTGTTGACCTGGTCGAGTCATTGACATTCAATGACAGGTCTTCAACTTAGAGGTTAGATGTACCTTTATGTAGGGTAGTTAAAGTATTAGAATTACATCAAACAAAATGGGAATTCAGTAGGACGCCTCAAAACATGTACTGGCAGATTTTCTAGGTCACAGGAATGGCCAGAGTAGGTCCTTCCATTAAGGGTATAGCTAGGTCTGGGTTAGCAGTCTTTTCTTTTTTAAAATAGCAGGACTGCTGTAAATCACACTCCTAAAATTAAAAAAAATTATTTTAATATGGAGTGTGATATGAAATGCCAGGTTACATGTATAACATAAACTGTGCTAGTGCTGTTTTTCACACTCCTGGGCTAATCTTTATGAGTGTGATGTTGTGGGAGTGATCACACCTCTAAATAATGAATGACCTGGTTAGGTACATGTGTTATTATTCATGGTGGCCATTGCCAGATCACTCTATCTCTCTGTCACTCTCCTCTTCAGGAGAGCATTTGATCTCTCTCCTGGAAATTGAAAATGCTATGGAAAGTAATACTGGAGCAAGTAATCACTGAATGCATTACTCGCACAAAATAAAATACAGCAGAGTGACCGACAGCTCTCACTTATTGTGTTTTTCTTACGTGACGGTGCAAGGGTCAGATCTGAGATTCACCACTAAACTCCCCCATAAAAATGATTGTGTTAATATTTTAATATATATCTGTCATCATGTCGTGGAAAAGTCATGAAATTTGTCCATGAAAGGTCACGGAAGGTCATGGAATTTGTCTTCTGAAGGTGTGAGAACTGTGCATGACCATGTTGCCATGATGACCCGGCCATCTTCTCTTGATTTGACAAAAACCTAGCAGCTGAGCCAGATTGTCCTTTTTACAAGTAGTCCAATACCAAATAAGCATAACCTGTCCTGCTTGTTTAGCTAGTAGATATTTGCACATGCAGTTTTTATCTCGTTTGTACATCTTGTGGTGACAAGCCATTCATCCAAACCATTCAATTTTCAGTTTGGCAGGCCAAATTCTAGATGGACAACAGCGTGGTTGTCAGGAAGAGTAAGTTAAAATAGTTGTTGATGTAGTTGAATGTTAATCGACAAGAAACGGTGTGAGGGTAATGTTGCAGTTACATGTGTGTACTGTGGACCTCTATATGAACTGATCGACCATGTTTCTGGTTGATTTGAAGTAGTGAACATGATCTGCCAGTGAAGCCAAGGCTATTGCACCAGTTTCCAATAGAAAGTTCTGCATGTGTGATGACAGTATTGGACCGTGTTGTGCACACCAATTGGGCCTGGTGTCCCGTCACTCCATCTGCACTCCTCTCTCGCTCCACCTGAGCAGCAGTAATGCTGCCCCTGCCAGCACAAATGCAGTCTCTGTCACAGTCATCGTCGCCATCAATGTACATTCATTGTATTTGTCCAAATTTGTGCACTGTCACTGCAAGCCCACACTTCACTGGATTGGTTCACGCAATTATGGTGCTTTCAGTCAGATGTAGTCAATTACATGCACACCTTGATGCATTTCACCTACCACAGACTGTTGAAGAGAAATACATGTAACCATGGTAACTACATGTAGCGTTATTTACCTGTACGTCAGCTCACATGCAGTTTTATGTATCATTTCTCTCATTTAAGTGAATTTTCGTTTTCACAGGACGTACCACAACACTCATTAAGATGTGATAAAAATAATAATTTGACTGAATTCACAGAGTTGAACAACACATTGAATACAGTATTACTGATTGTTAAATTTCTCACTTTACATGAAGTTTAGTCATTACAATTTTTCGTCTGCTTATTATTATTACATGTATGTACATGTACTGCATTTTAATAGTTATTATGTAAATGTAGCTTTATTGAAATATTGCTCCTGCTCAAGTCCTGCTTTTCAAGTTGAATGTTTTTCTTGGTCAAAATATGTTAATACATGTACATGTTTTCATATTGTTTTAATGTGCTATTCCTTACTATGATGTCCATAGTGCTGAATTGTGTTGCAGCTTGAGCTTGCTTTCTTGCTTTCTTTGTTTATTTCCAGCTTTCTTTCAATACATGTATGTGAATGTCTGTGTTCAATGGTGAGTCAAGATTGCCATAGTAAATACAGTGAAACAGCTGCCCAGATGCAAATTGCTTCTGTGGAGCATAAAAGAACTGATGCAACTTGCCCATTAATTTGATAATGGTAAACTTCATTGCCAGATGGAACATTAATGGAAGCACTGTTACTGTTTTAAACACTCGATTAGCTTTCAGGTATTCAAATAGGTGAGTTATGTATAGGCAGGCAATAAATATCCACGTAGCTCTGTGATTGTTTTCCAACGAGCAAAATATAATTCTGACAATCCGGTCGCTTCTCAGTACACATGATATTGCAGTACATCTACGTGTACCTCGCTATTTAAGGTTTCCCTACAGTAGTTTTACCTGTGGACCATCATAATATTGTAGATATACAAACCTTAAGTTGTTGGGAGTATATTTATCAAGACAACTAACTGATTCGCCATGTTGAAATGTTACAACATGTATGAACAAGGCACTAAGAAGTGAATGAGCTGAACAATGTAGCTAAAGGCATCCGGCCAATAAATTTAAAAAAGTGCGAATGCATTGACCCTCCAGGCAACCTTTGCCAAAGAAATAAATTTTTCCCTTTGCTTGGAGGAATACGGTACTCAAACTCTAGCCAGTGGTAGGTGTTTCAGGTATGGTATATGTGTTCGGTTTCACTGCAAGTTTGATTTTAAGTTGGGGGCCTCATGGCCTAATAAGGTGCTGCTTAGAGAGAGAGAGAATTAAGGTTTAATGTCGTTGCCGGCACCACTTTCTCAAAGCAGAGAAAAAAGGCAAAAAGTATGACCCCCTTTCGGACATTCTAGAAATTGCACCAGCCTGATTTGATACGCCTGGTTTTGGCTATTCAGGCGTGGACAAATCGGCGAAGGTTACGCATGAACCTCCAAAAAGGGTTACACAAACTTTATAGGTCCAGGCCTGGTATTGACAGGCCTGATTTTGCTCACAGCAGGGCTGATTTCAATTTAACTACATCAGCACATTTTACCAGGCTATTACATGTAAGTATAGGCCCCATGAAAAACACTCAGTCTTGCACAGACAATGCCTGTATTTGTATGTGCACGTATTATGCAAAATCTAGGTGGACTTTGTGAGTATGTAGCACTTGAATTAAACTACTTCTTGCGAAAGTATTGAAGTCCAGACTTAATTAGGGAATCGGCGAGGTTAACTTGTCCATGGATATTAACGTAAATTATTCAGTGGTCTGAGACCAGAATATAATGCCTCGACAGATGCCAGATTTGCAAGTATATGGTGTGAATGGTTATTGACATGTAGCAAGATGTCCTGTTAATATCAGGAGACCGGTCTACAAAGTTAAATTAAAAAATCACCAGATAAACATGCATCTCATACTCAATCGCGATCTTCTTGGCCATTTTATTACTACTTACATATACATGTAATATCTTATCTTATCTTATCTTATAAGAGAAGTCAGCATATATATACAGGGTGAGTAAAAAAAAAATGTCCACCTGTGATTTTGTTCATTTATTCATATGAAGTTACAATTTGTGTATATGAAAATAAGTCATTGAAGGGTACTTCATCTCTCCACTATATTCAACCATGGTATGTTTTATTCATGGAAGAAAATATACGTATATTGTGTATATACCAATGGCGCTCACGAAAGGAAAGTGCATTCTCTCCATAACCCCAGAAATGAGTGAACACAACAGTTGATGAAGAAACAGGAATGAGACTTCACTATTTTCAGATATCTCTGTTGCACATTTTTCCAATGCCAAGTAACAACTCCAAGAGAGAAAGTCTCAAATTCCAACAGAGATACCTGAAAACAGCTAAACATGTGAATTGTCTCGTTCCTGTGTCCGTTTTCATGCATTTCCACATTATGTGGAGAATGCACTTTATATTCATGTGTGCCAACATTGGTATTATATGTATATACACATTATATGTATATGTTTGTCCATAAATAAAACATACAATGGGTGGTTCTAGCACAGAGAGGAAGTATCCTTCATTGTGTTATATTCATGTACACAATAAATTGTTTCATCAGATGAATAAATTAACACAACCACAGGTGGACATTTTTTTTTTGGACTCGCTCAGTAAATGTTCACAAGACAATTTTATGGATAACAACTTCTTCATTGCAATGGAGTGGACGTTTGTTAGAGCAAACATTTCATTGAAGCATTTTCGTCCATAAAATTGCATTTGTAGTTTAGCAAACCTGTCCAAACTAGCCAAACTTACACACGCACTTCGGAGCAGAATATTGAGCCATAAAACAAGGGGAAATTGACCGTTGGGAACAATTTTACTCTGGTGTCAGTTTTGACAGGTTTCAGCGCCATTAACTCTTTACCCCATAGACTTGTGGAGAATTTTCTCTCTCTGACCCATAACAGATTTGTAATGGCGTAGGTCTTTAACCCATGGACTGATTTCAATTTTCATACGTTTCCTGCGATGTAAAATATCCCGTTTTATGTCCTATGTCATGTGAAAAAATATTTACCAATGGTCTCCCACAGGCCCATTCTACGTAATTTGTTCACGTTTTATATCAATATCAGCAACGTTTAATCTAAAAATAAGTAATCTTGCGAGAAAATGTGTTGTGTCTGCTTTCCGTCTGTTGGAAATCACGAAAAAAGCGAAGAAATTGGCGCATTTTAGCTACGTTTTGCAGCGTTCTGTTGTTGTTGTTCGGTTGTAATTCCTGTGTTGTCGTATACCATTGTAAAGCTTATTTTTCGTACATTCGGGATTTCGCAGTTACATCATGAGATGGCAGGTATAGAACGAGCTATAACTGAAAAAGTCCCATATACTTCCCTAAAGGAGAACGAAGGCTGGTAACAAGGTGAAGTAAAACAGCATCACTGATTGGCCCAAAGTTGAGTGACCTTGAGCGACCTTTTCAGAGGCCCGCGTGATTGGAGCAGTCGGTTTATCTGCGCGTGATCGCCATGGCCATGGGTCCACGAAACACAGCATGGTGAAAGAATGGCGGATAAATTCTAAAACGGGAGATCAACAGGTCCCGGGAAATGTTTATAATAAACTCAGATGGGCAGATTTGACGAGTTAGTCATCAAGGTTAGATACTTTGGTAGTTTATACTCGCGTTACGTGAAATATTCAGGAATTTGGAAGCAGGTTTTACAATTTTTCGAACGTTTCTCTTGAAGCACACGAAACACATTTGGTGTCTAATCGCGCATTTTCCATCGATTATTTCTGTTCCTCTCTCGATTTCATTTTACCCTTACTACAAAACATACCAACAGTCTATATAGTCCGATTTATTTAAATTTTGGCTTTCTGAAAATGTATAGTTTTAATCAGGTTTTACTCAAAATAAACGCAAAAATTGCGAAAGTAATCCATCACATGGGAACAGCGATGACACGCTGAAAGACGGTTCTATGGGGCAGCGTGCGAGGCGCTCAAAGGCGGTTCTATGGGGGAGCGTACAAGGCGCTCAAAGGCGGCCGTATGGGGTAAAGAGTTAATGTACATGTACATGTGTGTATGAACATGTCCTCGTTTCTGTGATGAATGCGTTAGAATGATGGGAACGTGAGAATTGGCTGACTCGACCTCCTCGGGATAGAGCTGTCAATCGTTATTGAAATTAATAGCTGTGATCAATAGTCTTTCCCTGTAAGGCAAGGTTGCCTATATGACTGGCCCCTCTGTCAGTTAGGGATGCGCTGACATGAATAGACAAATGAATGTACATACATGTACTTTGTTAAGCCAATCCATGAAGGGATGACCTCATTCAGCTAGTGCCAGCAATTGTCCTGAGCACTGTATATACATCCACCTATTATTTCGGGTTTGCCTCTAGCACTCTAAAATAAGTGACTTGTTTTTTGCATGAATCAAATCAATGCAAGGTTCAAGCTGGGTCCTTGGATGGTACATCTGCAAACACCAAACGGTTGTTGAATTTAAACAATCCTGTGAACAGCCATAACAGTGTTACTTGTCGAGGTCAACAATGCAGATATCGTGCTGATAAGGTTCTTATTCTAGAAGCTCACATAAACTGCATTTCACTTAGAATTATTTTAAAAAGCAAATATTTTTCCTTGGTATTTTTTAAAAGGCCCAGTATTACTCAATTTGTTTTAAGAAAGTTCAGTTCCTTAGTTTTTGGTTGAAATACCCTATTTCATAATCCCCATGACCAAGTGCTGTGAAAAAATATGTTGAAGACAAAACTACATGTAGATTCCCATCACATGATTCTTCTTTAAATTGTTTCTGAACACTACCACCTGGGTGTGGCAGTTTATACTTGCTAGTGCAGAAACTGAATGTCCAACAAAACTTGAGGAGATACAATGTACATGTATCGTACTAGGAAGCAACACCAATGTGTATCATATGTGTGTATTATCACCCCCTACATCCAACCGTCACCAGCCGGTGAAACGGTGGCCAGCCGGGGATTATTTTCGCAACACAAGTGAGGTGGTGTTAGAAATTTGGATTTCTTTCATATTTCTTCTGATATTATGGGCAATATTTATGGATATTCATTCATGGAAAATAACAGTCGTCATTTTAATTGTTCGGTTAAGTAGCAGAACGCCATTAACTTAAAGATATTGTACGAACACGGGAAGCGATGCTGTTTTCGAGCAAAATTTTGTTTTCAAGTTGTTCATATCCCCAATAACTGACACTAATCGGTACAGATGATCATGCGTAATTATTATATATAACTTTATTTTCTGAGGGTTTACAAAAATACTCAGTCAGTTTGAAAAACTGTTCTTCCCTGAGGCCCTCTAACAACAAGACAATTGCAAAGAAATAAGCTATCATAATAACACACAAGACAAAACCTTAACAAGGAAAATAAGGATATATATACAAATGTTACTCAATATTACTTCATGTTGATTAAAGACTTCATCATTCTGGACTTGAATATCCCAAGGGAGGGAGATGTTGTAATATTTTGGTCTAGGGAGTTCAACAACTTTGCTCCTGTATAGCTCAAGCTTTGCATCATATAGCATGTTTTGGGGTCGAGGAAGGTATAGTTTGTTGTTCGCAGTTGACCTGAGGTTTCTTGTTGTAACTTCATTTACATATTTAATAGGTCATTAAAGTTTGAGGGACATTTCTGGTTGATGATTTTGTACATGAAGGTTGCTTTTTGAGATACTCTTCTGTCTGGTATACTGATCCATTGAAGCTCTCGCAGAAGAGTTCTTGTGAGAGTTAAATAGTGGGAGTTCAGAATGATTCTGGCAGCATGTTTCTGTAGTTTGTACACTCTGTTGAACGCAGTTGCATTTCCCCAGATTGTCATACAATAATCCATATGTGGGAGAATATATGCATTATAATATATAATTTTGGCTTCTCTTCTCAGAAGATGTCCGTATCTGTAGAGGATACCAAGTTTGGTGGATATCTAATTTGTCACAGACCATATCAACATGGTCCTGCCAACTTAGTGTTTGGTCAATAACTAGTCCTAGGATCTTATCGGACTGCACATTTTGCAGTTCAGAACTGTTAATTTGTAAATGGATATCTTTGTCAATCTTTTGAAGCTTAGGTCTTGTACCAATGAGCATAATTGTGGACTTTCTTGGGTGAAGATACATTTTGTTTAGAAAACACCATTCTTCAATGGCCTCCAGATCCGGACCCATGATTCTTTCAAGTTCAGTTACACCAGAACCATGTGTATAAATAGTACTATCATCAGCATACAGGTCTATTGTACTCGAAATATCACAAAGCAATAAGTCATTCAAATATATAATAAATATCAGGGGCCCAAGTATGGATCCCTGAGGAACACCAGCCTGGATTGGGAGAGGATCACAACAGTTACCTGATTCTGAGGTCATCGAGAGGTCACACAATTGTCGTGCACATCAAAATCGACAGACCGCTGGCATAGTACAAAACCCGGCAAAAACCATCATGTATACAAAACATGTAGTTAATAATTCATCATGCCAACCACACAACAATAATGATGAAAGTGTGCCATGTGTCTTGTGTGTTAATTAATCAATCTGAACAAGTGAAATGTCTAAACTGTTACCCAATTTTACATGGAGAATGAACATATATGACTTATTACAGGAAGGGGAGCAAACCATGTATAGATCCGAATTCAATTTTGATAGTAAATAGTTTGCACGCATGCGCGGTCTGTTGTTAGCTTCTACTTGCGCTTACACCTGTGAGTGTACAACCGCAGAAAAAGCCGCTATTAGGTGCTGGCGTAGTAATAACTAGCCTGTACGGGATTATAGGCGGACGGTGTTTGTCGTACTACTGGACTAACATCTCTAATAAATTTCCACTACCAGTGGCAAACAGGCAGGGACGGATGTAAAAGCAATAACAACATTGAGCATCTTGCATCACAGAATGATGCCAGCAATATACATGATAGGCTTCTTTCATCAGGCACAGATTTCTAAGCTGTTTTCATCTTGGGAAACTATGAATCTTGACTCACTTGTGAACACTGGTGATTTGCATGAGAAAACAGAAGGAAAAAAATCACTTCAGACTGTGTTGTTTGATTTCCACTTTCAATGTTCATGTTTCGAGTAGTGATCTTTTGATTATATTTTTAATGATGTTCCTGCTTAAGAATGTGGTGCTGTTTTGTTTTTTTGTGGTGACGAGAGATCAATATGAAGATGTGATGATTTAGATCTATGAAATATTCTTTTTTGGTGACAGGGCGGTGGAATACAGCATAGATAGTGAGAACTTGAGTATATCAGCTATCCGGACAATTAGAGTGCTGCGACCCCTGAGAGCTATCAACCGAATTCCAAGTAAGTGTGACATGGAGTAGTTTCTGAATGTACATGTAATCCACAGAGGACAGACTTAGATGTATCTCAACCCAATGATCCCTGCTGCATTAGAGACCAGAGGCGTGAGAAACAAACAAAGTGGGAGTCTCTACTGCTGGAATGTCATTCAACTTGTAAACCACTGTGTATATCAGCACGGGTTTTCTTGCGTTAAATTATGCTTTTTATTGTCTGTACTGAAGTAAGAGAGGGACACTTACATCATCATATTAAGGTTACACCGTTAGTGGAAATAAGAGGATCACATGCAACTTAATCATGAGATGAAAACTCCCACTGGCGAGCTGATTGTTTCATCTCAGATTGGGAAATTTGATATGTTGAGCAAGCTTATATGGCTTTCCATACATCTAATGTGTCCATTCATGAGTGTTCTCGTTTATATTTAGCAAATTATCATCAGTGATATGATAGAAACTTTGCTAGAGTGCATCACGCCTCCAACATGTGTCCCATAATCCTGATTGCTCTAGTCTCCCCCGCATGTCCGCATCTGACATTGTGGGATGCAGTTATATGTATCCTTGCCCCTATTCCCAGATGAGATTTCTGTGAGATGATATATAGGAATAACCAATGCCACCTTGATTGGGTTTCAAGAGAGGGGGCACAAAACCCTCCCTGAATGATGGCAATTATGTGTTGTACCGATGACACTACTCTAATCTCCTAAACACAGATTGTCTAAAGTTTGTGGTGGAACAGTTGAGGAGTTCTGCACCTTTGTTTCTGTAACTCTAGGGCCTTTTCCGTCATTATTTTTAATCCTGAACAGCCCTGCGGGACGACTGGGCATGAATAGAATGGGACCGCAGTTATCAGGCAGCTTGCGAGGCGACCAATCTGAGCAATGGCAACCTTAACTATTGATTGTAAATAAATAGATTGTTATTATTACATAACTAGTTCTCGCTGCTATATGGCTGAAAAATGGCTGAGTTTGATGATACATGCTTTACTCCAACTCGCTCATCCATGATGAACATGATGAAGCAATACAGGGTGTATCAAAAAAACCGGAGTCCTAGTACGATGACATATTTTTCATTGAGCAAAGGAGAAATCTATTTTTTTTGTTGATTTGTCATCAAGACTGACCCTTTGGGACTGACCAGCTGAACAATTCAATGATCTGTGATCAAGCATGTTAGAACAATAGCTATTCTTCAATTATGAGTGAAATGTGACTTGCGCCAGATTTGGTTTACATCATTCGTCTGCCCTTGAAAGAAAAGAAATACGGTGTACAAATGAAATGTCTTTTATCCACTCTGAATTCATTGACATTTTGAAAACAAAACGGTGTACAATTAAAATGTCGTTTAACTGTTACCTAAAGTCCAGGGTGTACATCACGCCTCCAGCAGATCTCAATGACCTGGAACAGCGCATCATAACAGAAGTTGACAACCTGAGGCAGAACCAGGCACTTATCAGACGGGCCGTGGCGACAATGAATGAACGTGCGCGTACCTGCATCCAGAGAAATGGAGGACACGTTGAAGATTGAGATTCAATTGTCTGTTAAAAAGACATTTGAATTGTACACATTTTTGTTAAATTCAGAGTTAAAAGACATTTTAATTGTACACCGTTTTGTTTTCAAAATGTCAATGAATTCAGAGTGGATAAAAGACATTTCATTTGTACACCGTATTTCTTTTCTTTCAAGGGCAGACGAATGATGTAAACCAAATCTGGCGCAAGTCACATTTCACTCATAATTGAAGAATAGCTATTGTTCTAACATGCTTGATTACAGATCATTGAATTGTTCAGCTGGTCAGTCCCAAAGGGTCGGTCTTGATGACAAATCAACAAAAAAAATAGATTTCTCCTTTGCTCAATGAAAAATATGTCATCGTACTAGGACTCCGGTTTTTTTGATACACCCTGTATGTCTCGAGCATACTGACACACACAATGCAAGGTACATATATACTGATTGGCATTAGATGAGGCTTGAAGAATCTTAAAGGTGAACTGTAAAGCTTTCAATTTTTTCCTAAACTGTTGCTGACATACATCTTTCGTTATGTGATATAACTGTTATATGATTTTGGGGAGAATTTATTTTGCTAAATTGTACTAATAACAATATTAAAGTTATCCTGTTATAAATCCATATCGAAAACTTACATCGCTTGTCTCTCTTTGCTTGTAGAACGTTATCACGTTATAGAGGTCTTCTCCATTCAAGTTTTAGTTAATGTATCATTTTACATGACGTCATGCTACGTCGGATGACTGAGTGAGGACCACTATAACATCATTAGGTTTAAAAAACAATGGGAGGCAATCTATGGCGTTTTCAGAAGTTGTGGCTCCCATTTTCTGGTGGCAAAGTTTTGACTTACTCGGAAGAAGGAAATAATCCAAAGAACTATTACGACACATAAACAACTAACACAAAGGCCTTGATTTGACTTCAAGGTTTGAATGTTTCAGTAATAGTTTTTGTTCTGTTTTACAGGTATGCGCATCCTGGTGATGTTGCTGTTGGACACCCTACCTATGTTAGGCAATGTGCTTCTTCTCTGTTTCTTTGTCTTCTTTATATTTGGCATTATCGGTGTACAGTTGTGGGCCGGGGTTCTACGCAACAGATGTTTCTTGAATATAAGCGAAAACGTAAATTATTCAATGTGAGTACTGTATACCCTCCTGTTCTATGTGGCCTTCTTACCATTTTGAGTGAATGGATTATTGTTTCTATTTGCGAGTACATAGAGCTGTCTCTTCAGTATATAACACATTTTCCAGCGTTTTCACACACTCACCAATATTATATGTTCAGAATCTTGAGGTTTTGATAAAAGATCATGTTCAATCAATCCAGACTGATTGTCTATGCCTTTGAGATCAACCAATGAATTTCCCATCTGAAACCGAGAGGGCCAAATATAAGACGCCTGCTTCTCCTGGTTGATCTTGATTTGAAGCTCCCGGTTTTCAAGATGGGTACTAAATTATTGGTAATACGTTGAGTGATTTCAAGATGGCATTCGGCTAGCTTGTACATGGGGACCAAACCTGGTGGACAAACCGATGAACCAGGACCATTCGAGAGAGATTAATGGTATTACTTAAAATCATCTTCATTGATTGAAAGGGAAATACTTTCTTATCTAGGAGTGCAATAAATTTGCAGAAATAAAGCTATGATTTCAGCATAAAGCTACCAAAAAACCTTCTTGATGGGTAGGTAAATTCACACCCAAAGTGATGCATTTGTGGTCAATTCAAAAACCTACTCACCATGTAGAGCATTGATTACATGATTAATCAAAATGTGATAATAATGCTATTAATGGTTGGCAGGCATGTAATAGTTTTGGAAAATGTGGGTGCTTGCATGCATGTATAACAATACATGTACATGTTACTCATTTAATCAGAACATTTTTAAGTTTACTGCAGGGGGTCATTAACAAAATAAAAAACACTTTAATATTCCCTGAATTTTGGATGCCCCCCTCCCCCTTTGCCCTGCATCACTGTTCTATCAGGGGCAAATAAGACCTGTCATGCTGCTTCCGCACTCGATCTCTTCAACTAATAAATTGTTCAGAATAATTAGGATCCCTTAATATATATTCTGGGATACTCCTCTCATAATGTCATCGAATCGATGTCACAATTTAGATAACGTATCGCTTAAAACAGCTATTTTGTACTCCTAATTTATTGGATTCTTGTCGCTGAAAAATAACAAAAAAATCCCATAATTCTAGTCTCGCCTACCGCGCATGCGCAGAAATATGTTAATGAGCATGACAAAACTTTAGTCCAATCAAACAGCTGAAAGCGATGTTGGCGGGTTAATGCATTAGGAAAATGTGATGTGATCGGGATTTCTTCGAGAAAACCAATGAAAATTCTCGATTGAAAGAAAAACGATTAATGGAGACGCTTCCTCATTATTAATATTAGAACACCCAGTAAATAATTTTAAAGTTCTAACATTCTATTTTTTATCTTCTTTCAGGTTTAATGTAAGCGATTACTACAGACCAAGATTTGGAGATTATATATGCAGCATGCCCGATGAGACTGGCATGAAGTCTTGTTCGAACCTTCCTCTTTTTGAATATGAAGGACTTCAATGCAACGCTAGTGCACAAGAGTTTAGCAATAATGCTCCAGCTAATCAATCTTGTGTTAACTGGAATCAGTATTACACCGAGTGTCGACCGGGAGAAAAAAACCCATTTCAAGGAGCTATATCATTTGATAATATAGGTTTGGCCTGGGTGGCCATTTTCCAGGTACTTGCCATTTTCTTATTCATGTCGTACAGGGCATTCATTACTGATAAATACATACAGAAGAAAGGACCAAATTTGTTTTGCGAAACTCTATATGGGATAACTACATTACAGAGATTTCATTGAAATTTGATAAAATTATAATAGATTTGTTTCCCCTCTAACCTACCAACCATATATTTTCAGTGGTAAAAAGAAGTATATGACATTTTTTGAAAATTTTCTGTTTTGCGGACAGGAATTTGGGCACAAATATTGGGATGTGTAAAAAAGTAAAAAAGTAAAAAAAAAAATGATTTAAAAATGTTCTTGTAGATGTATGTTGATTGTTACCTACACGTATGCATACCTAGTACATGTACTTGATCTAACTTAGTTACTGTGTGCACATGAAATCAGAGCAATGAACCATTACAGAAGCCTCATGAATGGCTGGATCCAATTCAGGACTATCTATTTTCAGGACATGTCTGGCAAAAAATTGTCATATCCTGTAGTTTTCCAGATAATTTACATACATATTAATTTGATGCAGGACAATTTTTACAAATTTCCTGTTGGTGGTTGGGACCCATTTTGACCCCTGCAATTTTCTCCACAGTCCAGTGAGAATCCTGGATTGATTTTTAAAAATCCAAATTGACCAACAATCAGAGTGCTTGAAAGCTGGGAGATACCCCATGATCTGGACATGTACTTAGTACTTCATTCATGCCCAGTGTACATTTATACGTGTGGTTAAGAACTAACTAACCGCAAATAAATTAAGAAAATGATTGTAATTCTCCCAATTTTACTTTAACTCTACATTAATATTATAACAGTAATTGGTATTTGTACCATCTCTGTCCCTCAGCTCCTGAGATTTCACACATGTATTTACTTTGCAATATCTTTGATATATGTTATAATGTGCTGCCTATCATATGTACATATGAAGGCACTTTCTCCCCAGAAATTGGACTTAATGGTAATGGGAATATATGCAGCTGTGCTAAGCTTCAATACGGACAACATTAGCTATTCTCCAGTGAAATTAGAACCTGCTGGATTTCTGAAGCTATAGTGTTTTTCTTATCGATTTATTGACTGGTGGAAACTGTGTGATGTATATCATAATGTCCTTTCTGTCTTTTGCAGGTTATTAGCTTAGAGAGTTGGGTCAATATCATGTATTATGTACAGGACGCCCATTCATTCTGGGATTGGGTGTATTTTGTAGCCCTCATTGTGGTAAGTATAAATCCAGCCCATCTGTATCTTCATCAGTGATTGGATTCATTTGCCCCCCTCTGTCCACCATATAGGTATATATAACTCCAGATGTCTCTGGTGTGTAACACATTAAATTCCTGTAAGTACGAGTCCAGGTATGAGCCAACTCCACTCTAAACCTCCCAGCACTTTCAGTAACCGACCATGACGTACATTTGGACGGGCATATGTACGCGTGTACATGCAGTTAGCAATGTATCCTGAAACTTGAATTCAGAACTGAACAGGTTTCCAAGAATAACATCAAATAAATCAATAATCTTACACAATAGCGTCTACATCATGCGTCAGCAGCATGTTCCTTGTATGCCAAGATATTTATATATATATATATTATCATGTTAATTAGAAGCATGGCATTTATATCCAAGAAAACATTATGTTTCCATAGTCACCGGAAAGACATTTCTATTTATCGATGGGGTGAGAAAAAAAATCTAGGAGAAAAGGATCTTATTTTGTCATGCATACTCGCCATTTTTGAAATTTCTTCGACTGTCATGAATTGATTTTTACCCACATGTGTTCTTTACATTCATTATTATATTAAGGGAAGCGTCCCAGTGTCAAACTGTGGATATTAAAATTGTATGCGATAAGTTTGAATGGATAGGTGGAATGTAAAATTTTAGCACACACACGCACAGTCAAACATAGAGAATATATATGCACGATTTTGTTAGTGATCAATACGGCCTGTGAGCCAGGACTGAGTACACAGTCGGCCAACACAGACATATTGACTCCTACTTAATAAAAACTTCCAATTCATATGGGAACAAATGGAGCTGGGATTGATTGATGGCAATGGTGTCATTTGTTCAGGGAAATTTGATAGATGACTTAACGAATTATATAATAGAGGCCAGAATTAATTCCCTGAATGATCTTCCAGGATGGGCATAGCTATGACGACAAAATTTCATTATGTCTTATCTGAATAGCTGATGTAAATACAGTCAATCAGCCGCACGTATCGAAGTCAACTTAATATAATTATATTAAAGGTAATTGGATTTTTGGGATGAGATATTATTGGTGTGGTTTATATCTTCGAGATGGACAGTAATTTGGGCAACATAGATCTACAGATAAGCATATAATTACTTGCAGCCCCATCAATGTACATGATGTACATCTTTGTTATTACATGTATCCAGATATTCTTTTATAACATCTCACGATTGGGCTCTCTGAGGATCCATTGTGATCAGTGTCTGTAGAGCCTAATTTTCAAAATTCGAAATTCAAATTTTTATATAGTTTTGGTTACATGTAGGTTTTTGTTAGGATTTTGTTTGGGTATGTTTGTTTGGGTCATCGTCGCCGTGTGACCATTAAGGTTAGGTGCGACGTTAAAATTCAAACAACCAATCTAACATCTCACCCCCTGCCACTGCTGATGAAAGAACAGTATTCAATCTGTTTGTTTCATGAAAACCGACCATTCATCAGAGATGATGGTCAAGGGAATTGCACAAATTCAAAATGAAATTCCTTCAGTTGATAATTTGCAATTGTCTCTGCCTCATAGTAATATGGTTCTTTCTATTTCCTTTCCAGATTGGATCATTTTTCATGATCAACCTTTGCCTTGTTGTGATAGCTACTCAGTTTTCTGAAACCAAGAAACGGGAAACGGAGAGAATGATGCAAGAGCGGAAACGTTTCCAGTCGACGAGTACTCTGGCTAGTAACTCTGAACCGGCTGGATGTTACAAAGAAATTCTAAAATATGTTGCTCATTTATTTAGGAGAGCAAAACGGAAAGTAGTCAAAAGTTATTACCAAGCTAGAGGGAAAAGACAGAGAAAAGTGAACCCTGAAAGGGCTATATCGCTACGCAGGAAAAAAGTTAGAAAGAAAGGTATAACTCAAACAGTTCATCTCCATCGTCATGATCGTCATCATCAAGCACATCACCACTATTACCACCATCTAACAACTCCCGACAATCACATTACCGGCATGCCCAGGGAGCACAGTCCTAAAGCGCCGCGAGCCAGCCCTGAAGCATCCGATATAGACCCGGTGTCCTCTCCTCGTAGACCTAATTTTCTTACCATACCCAGCCACAACAATAGTACAAACCCCTCGTCAGAATCCCTCAACACTATGAGCAACCTAGCCGAGGCATTGACGCCGACCATCTTTAAATCACACCAGTCTTCCCCGAACCATTTGGCAGCGGTCTCGATAAGTAGGACGTCCAGCTTCAATAGTGGCTATAGTGGTAAAAACATGCCTTCATTGCCCGAAGTGCTTGCAGTTCATGGTGCTAAAAGCGCTGCCCTGGCTGCCTCTAATTTGCTGCTGAGTGCAGATTATGATGTGAATAAGCTTCAGCCCCATAGCACGAAAGGTGAGTGATCGGTCGCTAATATTGACATTAGCTGCTGCCAATGGGGGTTTTGCCTCGCTAACTTGTTCTTGTTGACTAACCATGCCTTTTCCCAAGATAGCTAACCCGAAACTTTCACCAAGGGATAATGTCTTTCTCGAAACAGGTGGTACCGGGACGTATTCCATCAGAATAGTAAATAACTAAATAAATAAATGGAAGCTGCAATCAAGAGGAGGGAGACTATTTTCGATAGAAAAGGAATATACATGAGCAGCCGCATGATATCAGAGTTTATTTGAAAACACCGATTTCAAGAGGCGGATCCCATAGGCCAGTTCTTGATGAGCCTTGGTGTGTTAAGTTTGAAATTTGGTAAATGAGATTTCCTCATTATTGAATAACAATACATGTAGACCCAAACTCTGATGCTGTTTGGTCTCTCATTCATTTAGATGATGAATTGCTAAGTTATTTGTAAACACATAGTAAAGGTGCCCATAAGGCGTGAAGTCCTGTATGTAATGTAACCTGAAACATGAAACTAAGTATAGAGATTTTGCATTGGCAATTAAATTGATGTCATGTTACATTAGAGTTATTGGATACCATTGTTATGAATCCCATGAGCCATTTGTGACGGATGTACATTGCATCATGGAATGTAAGTGATATAAACCGTCCTCGGGTTTCAACTACAGAAAATTTATAATCTTGGAATAACCAGTAAATTAAACATGTATGTCAATGATAACATACATGTACATGTACTTTATAATTTGTGATTTCATCTATTGCCTTGCATTTGTCTGATTTGAATAAGTGGGTGTATTTATCAGGATGATCCAATTCCTTTCAGACATATTTATCGATACATGTGTGTGTATTGGTTGCCTTGAAGCCCCTTGGTGAAAGTTTCATGTAGATACTAATCACTGTGTAATTGAATGGCTACATAAGGCCATGCACACTTGATTCCTTGTTTCCCGTCATTTTTATCTACCGCCCTTTTTTTTCTTCATTATTTTCATTTATTTTCATTATTTGCAGTTTTTGCAAAATTAAAGCACTTTCAAAGCACAATTTCGCTCTTTGAACATGTTGAAATCAGTCAAATGTTTAAGCCAACCTCATTTCGTTCACAACCTCAAGGACAATGAAATCTGTCGAATATGCTCAGGGGAGGTAACTCATAACATTTGTTCAGACATTCTCAAACATGTCCGCCAAATGATGTCCGCCCAAATTTATTTTAAATAATGGGTAATGAATAATGAAGAGTAAGACCCCGCTCACATCACTTTTGAAAAACAGGCAGAGGGGAAACAAGGGATCAATTGTTATTAGCCTAAGAGAGAAAGAAGCCATCAGAGGCATTTTTGGTTCATTAATTTTCTCTCTCTATATCCCTCTCTCTCTCTCGATCTCGGTAAACCTTTTCATAAATATCACATATTTGAGGAATGAATATCTCTTAGTAGTCAAGTTATGGTATATTTTACATGTACATGTATTTGAATTGTGTTTGTGCCATCATGAAAAGGTACATGTAAATATTTGCTCTTATATACACGGTGGGTTGAGCCGGCCTTGCTTTTCATCAAAATAGGAAAGTTAATATAGGCCATCCATAATGATAGGAGCGTTTGAGGTAACCGTGTTCCACAATAGCTGGGTAGGTAGGTCCGTAGGCATTTAAAGTTGTTTTTAATTAATTGGCGTATGCTATTTTGATACAGTTCCTTGAAAGGAAGATTTTAAATTGGTTAGGATACTTCACAGACTTACTGGTAACAACTTTGATGTGAACTCAGAAAGTAGGGTGAAACCCATGTATACTGACCATGCTTGGCACCAGAGATTATAGTGTTGGTTTTGAAAGGGTTCTGACTGGTATATCAAGGTTCAAAATACTTTAAATTCAAGTATTTTGGGTATTTAGATGCTGGTCAGTTGGTTTACACAGGTGTCGGTATTATAACAGTAATTGTTGAAAATTTGGAGCAGAAACACTGGAATCATTATGGCAATAAACTCAAAATTGCAAATTAAAAAAAAAAAGAAACAATAAATTCACCCTAAAATTGGGTAGGTAAGGGTCACCTCAAATGCAGACATGTTTATGGATGGCCTTATTCTTTCAACTTTGCTGGAATTACTGGAATCAGATTGGATTACATTTGTGGGAATTTTATGGGAATTGGATTATACCTGTGGAAAGCAAGTATGGATGTTGGTGTCGGCAGATTTACGTCTCTTGAACTAAAATATTTTCTGTGCCTTTGTAATGTAGATACATTAAAGAAGAAAACAAAATCAGGAGTTGGAACATCATGACTCCCTAGGCTACACTCAAGAAATTGACTTTTTCCCCTTCATATTAAATAAACTATAAAGCTATTTTACTTCAATAATACATGTAAATCTATAATATACTTAATGACTTTACAGAAAAAATAAGTAAAAGAAAAATTGACAGATGCATAAAGTTTTCAAATTAAATGCTGTGTTGTGAGTCTGGCATTAATAGCAGGTGAAAAATTTTGTTTACATTTTCTGGTAGAGCTTAAAACCAAATATAGTTAAGTGTCATTGATAAGTTTCTGTCTTTTAGTTTTAATACTCACAAAACACAAAGTAGAATAATTTAAAAAAAGTCTCTAATTTTTGTTTTGAGTCCAGTGCATGTGATTGCCCTATAACATTTGTTACAAATAGTTTTTTTTGTCAAATTTGCTATACATGTATGTGTATTTTATAAATGAAATTAGTGTGGCTGTGGTGCATGCTCTTTAACCTACCAAACCTCTTAGTTGAAGACACCAATAGCCTTCCCCAGTGTTGCCCCGTACTTTATCACTATGCCACAATGAATTGGACGTCGGATCAGTAGTCCCTACAGTACAGAGGAGAACCTTGGGAGATTGATGTGGAATACCTGACCGAACAGATATTAGCAGTACTGGCTGTGGTAGTAACTCGACCACATAATTGTCCAGAATCATTTTCAGGAGAGCTACACAATATCAGTCATTAAATTGCTCGCCTGAAAAATGAAGAAATTTCATCCTGACTTAAAAGTTACATGTACTGATCACCACTCCCCTTTGATTGCCCTGCCTGAAGGATTTTCATCATCACTGATTGGTTATGCTCAGACACTTTTGCTCATGGCCAGCGCTGATTGGCTGTTTCTAAGGAAAACCGAAGCCTGATAATATTGATTGGATATTGGCTTTGCATGTCTTTTATATTGATAGCTCGTGAGCAAGTGCTGATACTTGTGCCTTACGATGAGATAAAGACCGAACGTTCAATAGCAAATAGTTGATCGAACTGGTCAAGCTAGCGAGTCCATGTCAGAGCAGGAAATTGTTCATTAAATTGCGCCGTTGGGCGTCCCTATTAAATCTCCCCAAAGTTTAGCTACAGGTCCATGTAGCGTTGTGATACTTTTCCCCTGTGTAATCTCAGATTGCATTTCTGCATGTGAAGGAATTGTTTAATCAAGGATATGAACATAGCCTCAAGCGGTCACTGGCACCGAGCAATGTTACTTTGTACATCCATGAACCCTCAAGTACAGTTCATGGGTATGTGTGGACAGGCCTTGTAGTTTGACAGGCTAATTCACCCTGATCGGGTGATCATTGCTTCCTATGAGTGAATTCTTCACTGTACCTACAACCAACCTTTTACAGAGAAGCCAATAATATGCAATGGTACAGTACATGCTGATTGCCCAAGTAGAGATACTTTTAATTATAACATTTGAAATTTTTCTCGCTAGGAACAGATCAGTAAACTTGTTAGTAAGACTAATTAAATTTGCCACACTACACACATTGCATGTACATAGTTTCTTCTTCCAGTTTCCGGTTTTCCGAAGTCCATCCATGTGTTTCCTAAGCTCTTCTGGGTCGTTTTGGTACAAGTATACCATCGGAATTCCAAATAGCTCAAAGTCGTCTAACCTTTTCCATGTAGGTGATCATAGGAAAAAATGACCCTGATAGTACTTGATTGCCTTATGAACAACAAATTGATAAACACAGAAATATATCTTCTGTTCTGTCTTTGCTTTGGGCTATGTACACAAAACCTGGTGTGCTGAAGTAAGGTTAGTTAGGTGCGGCTCTTTCCCTCCTTGTAGATCAAGCTAGAATGGGGAAGTTTGCTATCATTTCTACCCTTGTTTCCTTTATGTATAGTTTGTTTATTCTCTCTGCTGTCTTAAAGAGTGTTTGAAAACCTAAGGCAGCAGGCAATAACGACCTACAAGTGCTGGAGGTATGCACACACCTGGATCTGACTAGTCCAAGAGTTAAAGGGTATGCGAGAGGAATTCCTCACAGGTCAGGAGAAGAGCTGGCTGGCAGGTCTATTTCAGTATTATAATGTATATTATACATGTTAAGTGTAAGCCAGTTTAAGGGCAGATTACCACAGAAATATGTCATCATGGGATGATCGACAAGAACATGTATAATAAATTGGTCTCAGACTGCATCAAATGAGTCATTCAGAGACCATCACATTGGTGCTTTCAGTGGAAAGTGTAACATGATAAATCTAGATTTCAGACTTTTCAGCTTTGGAGACATATTAGAAGTTGGCGTGGATTTCTTTTCATAGTTAATTAAAATAACATAATTTATTGTCCTCATCTCCACCATCCCTTTTATTGGTAACCAAATTCAAAGGATTGGATTGGTTAAATCTAGTACATTGGAAAAACTGTAATAATACAACATGTACATGTAAAGGTAATAGATTACATGAATGTCACTCAGCAACTTTATAACGGGAGGGACTGGTGGTCAGCTTAAGATCAAAGGTTCAAAGGTGTGAATTGTCTGAAAGTTCCTTGCAGATCACAGACATGTAACTTCGAACTCAGATATATTAAAGTATCATGAAGTGTCTGGTTATCTACAGGTCAAAGTGTGATAAACATGGTCTTACATGTAATCTGTGCATGTGGTGGTTTACTTGAGACATTCATTGTCTGTTATTGGGTGCTCATCAATAGGCATTATCTTGAAACCTGCCCGCATTACTAAGCACGACCATTTGTACATGTATGTTTACTAAGGACCTAATCGATCTTCACTAGTGTAGGTCCATCGCAAACTCAAGTGGGCATCTTCTGTCAGACAGTTTGCCTTTGTTGGAAGCTTTGTACAACTATCAATTAGCGTTGTCTGATCTTCCGCTGTGTCTGTGAGCCAGGGCTCGCAGAGGGAAACGGCTCCATTTAAACAATCAATGCAAATACTGATTTGGATGTACATTGTATGCGAATGTATCTTGATATTAGTACAGGGAATAATTCCACACCTCCGTCCACTGTGTTTGTTAGATAGTCTACATTACTGAACAGGAAGGAAAGCTTCTTCTGGACTTGCCCCCTGCATCATCTCCATGGCCCAGTAATCCAGTTATATCTAGTAATCCAATAATATCTCAGAGCTGTAATCTCTTGGAATGGATCTATAACGTTGTTTCCAATGCAGAAATGCTGTTCAAAGATCTATCACCAGCAGGCAGCACAGTGTTCAAGCGTGACAGGATGAAAGTCCTGGTGGTAAATTGCTCATCTCACCATATTAGAAGCCTGCCAATCATTTCAGTTTTATAGCTGCATCCAAGGTTACAGTGCCTTCTGGGTAGGCTTCAGTCACACAAGCTTTTATCAAAATACATACAGGTACTTGTAGCAGTCATAAATGGATCCTGTCACAGGGACTGACTGTCTGTCTCCAGGATTGAATGAAACGCACATGATCCAATACTTTATTAATACCCTTCCTCCCACAACCCCGGAAATCTCATGTCAATTGTCAGTAAGATTCACATGGATATGATGTATATTAAGCTTAATACCATGTACAGGCTTGTACATTTACATTTCGCATGTATTTCACTGGACTGGACCCTGATGGAGGACCTCAGATGACAATCTAAAAAAAAAGTCTTTTTATCACAAAGAAACTCTTATTTAATTATGGGGTTACTGGATCCCTCAATGAGACAAGTCCAGGGCTTTTTCACAAGTGGACAGTCCCCCCTGGAGCCCCTATATCTTTAGGTCATTTTGATCATATATTGTTATGACCCCCCTCTAACTAGAGGGGGGGCATATAGCGATCGCTTTGTCCGTCCGTCTGTCGTACCGTCTGTCCGTCCGAATTTCTTGTCCGCGTGATATCTCGGTTAATAATTGATGGACAGGATTGAAACTTGCATGGAATGTGGCCAGTGGCTCATAGTTGTGCAGCGTAGAGTTTTTTCCGAGTTCCGGTATCATTTTCAAGAGTTGTGGCCCTTTTTCTGAAATCTCTGTGAATGGGACTTGTCCGGGCTGGATCTTGGTTAATATTGTATGAACAAGTATGAAATTTGCATGACATGTGGTCAGTGCCCCACAGTTGTGCAGCGTAAAGTTTCTCCCCGTTCCGCCTATATTTTCAAGAGTTATGGCCCTTTGTTCCTGAAATCTCCATGAATTGGGACTTGTCCGGGCTGGATCTTGGTTAATATTGTATGGACAATTATGAAATTTGCAGGGTATGTGGTCAGTGCCCTGTAGTTGTGCAGCGTGAAGTTTCTTCGCGTTTCGCATATATTTTCAAGAGTTATGGCCCTTTGTTCATCAAGTCTTTGTGAATTGGGACTTGTCCAGGCTGGATCTCGGTTAATATTGTATGGACAAGTATGGAATTTGCAGGATATGTGGTGAGTGCCCTGTAGTTGTGCAGTGTGAAGTTTCTCCGCGTTTCGCGTATATTTCAAGAGTTATGGCCCTTTTGTTCTTGAAATCTTTGTGAATTGGGACTTGTCCGGGCTGGATCTCGGTTAATATTGTATGGACAATTATGGAATTTGCATGATATGTGGTCAGTACCCCATAGTTGTGCAGCGTGAAGTTTCTCTGCTTTCGGTTATATTTTCAAGAGTTATGGCCTTTTGTTCATCAAACCTAAATGAATGGGATATATTTATTTGTCCAAAGCACATTCCAAAGTAGATCACATAGGTCCTGAAGTATGAAATTGCCCCAAAAAGAGTGAATTGGATGCAAAATTCAAAGTTCACGATCGCTTCATAATTTCACCACAATATACTCCCAAGGAATGTAGGTCTCATAACCAGGTCACATTTTTGAATTTGGCGAAAGTCCCGGGTGGAATATGTACATGTACATGTATTATGCGAGGCATGCCGAAAAAAGTGACTGAAACAGAATTTTTATAATTAGCCAAATTAGGCCTCCACAGACCAATACAAAACAGAACAATGGTGGAGCAGTGTCGGATTAAAGCGGAAGGGGGGCATACAATTGAGCAATCTCTGATTGCTTCCTTGCTGCGTTTTTATTTATTTGGCAATAACACAAAGTATTTTTATATTTATTTTTATTTTTACTCTTCATGAGAATATAACGATTTCCACATATTTTTGTGATAAATGAGTCAGATATTTAAATACATATTTTCACCATATACATTGTACGTGTACACAGTATAGTAATACAGTATTATAGCAGATATTAAAACAGTATAGCACATATATGTTTACAATAAGTTTTATGATAAAGCACATTATATAATTTAGCACATGTTAAACCATATAATTTGTTCATCTTGTCCTATTTTTTTTTTACCCCAGTTTCACTTTATTTCAAATATATTTTTTAAGATCTCTTTCAGGGCTCCTCCCTCACACCTACAATAATGTTCCTAAATAATCAGCTCTTACTCATTCGCTGTAATCCTCACACTTATTGTTTTATATTTAAGTCTGATTAAGAACCATATACATGGTTAATCCCTCACGGCTTATTATTAATTTTGTTTTTAATTTGAGAAACATGTATATACTGTGAGAGAGAGAGAGAGAATTAAGGTTTAACGTTGTGTTCAGCAATATTTCAGCAATATAGCCATGATCAAACAAAATTCTAAGTATTCCAACACAAACAAGTCAACAACCCAGTAGTCCAGAAGCAGCCAACACAACAAATCAAAAACATGTACATACCTAATAAAAACTTATACTGTCTATCATTTGTGATACATTATATTGCTTTAAAATGTGCTATATAATGTGCTTCATCTCTATGTGATCCATGTGGAAATCGGTATATTCTCATGGAGGGGTGAAGTTGTGTTATTGCCATGCATTTTAAAAATATGTTCAAAATAACCTAAAAGTATGGGCTTGAGGTCCTGTCCACTAGGGGAAATGTCCGTGGGTGGAAATGTTCACTGGGGGAAATGCCCGTCCTCCCAATGGGACACTGCTCCTGGACATCTTCTCTGGCAACCTATTCATGTGGCCTAGAATACCACTTCTAAGACATAGTGTATAGGATAGATCTCACACTGTTATAACACATTCGACCAATAAAAAGGTTCACACTGACATTCCCCCTTCTTAGATTTTGGTGCCCCCAACTTATTCAGTTGCAATACATTGTAGCCAAAGGATAACTTTGAAATCATTTGACTGTAGAGCTTTGCTTTCACAATTATATGGCCATCCCAGTTCTTGCAGTAAGAAGGGTGTGATTGGTTTCCTGGAGCTGCAAACTCGATTGAATCCGTAGGATGCATTTTTTGTTTGGTCCTTGATATTCCGAATTATGAAGTACCAAACAGAAGACACATCCTATAGATTTCATCAACATGATGGCTCCATGACACCGATCACAACCTTTCTATGGCTGGAGCAGTTCTATGGCTATTGCTGTTGGAAAATGTTGTATTTTCATTGTACATGTATTCCCAATGGAGTTTTACAGGAACAACAGTGAAACAAAGGATATCTTCCATTTGATTGGTCAATTCAAATTTTCAAAAAGCGATCCTGGATTTTCATTGGTCTGTGGAGAAAATTGGAAGAAAATACAACCAATCATATAGGTTCTGTAAAGGTTCATCTCTCTTGTTCCTTCTGTCTTATCTTTTCTCCTCTATACATGTATGGTATAATGTAGCTCTTTTCTTCTTCTCTCCTTTGCTTTCCATCCCGTGATCCCCTGTTTCAGGTATTCTGGCTGATACCCTCCTCATTATGGATGTTTTAGGTGAAAAACGTCTGTCCGTGCCTCAGATCTCCAGTGCTCTGAGTGACCATGATCCCTCCCACCAGTTCAGCCACTGCTCGGAGTGTGAGTGGACAGACAGTAACAATAGTGACAGTGATAATGACAGGAGATGGAAGGACTCTATTGATGAAGTGCCCAAGAAACAGCCAGGTAATTGAGGCACTCTCTGGTACGGATGTGTCCTCTCTCTCTCCACATCTGCTTGATTCTTTTGTTTAATTTTTTTCAAATTACACTGTGAAATGATCATCTTGGTGTCTCCACAGCCTGTACTTTTATTGGTGCAGGGGGAGAAAATAATTTCATGAATTATGGTAATGTTGATAATTGAGTCCTATCAGTCTTTATCCTATGAGATGCCAGAAAGTAGCATGAACCTTTTCCAAAATAATACCACTCATGATAATGATGCAGAAGTACACTGCAGGTCATGGTAAGAATAGGCCTTAGCTCCTCAGACAGCTTGTCGTAAGAGGCGACTAACTGAGGCACCCGTGGGGTTCCCGAGTGTGAAAAGGAATAGGACCCCACCCGTGTGGTTCCCGGGTGTGGAAAGGAATAGGACCCAACGTCATGATATGACTGAAATATAGTTGAAAGCGACGTTAAATCATATTCACTCACTCCTGATGCGGAAGTACAGTTTTCTTACTTTCAGAATTCCTGTGCAGTAAAATCTGTCTATTACTGAAAACTGACAACCAACATATGTTTGTAAAAATAATAAATGCAAACTGACGCAATCGTCTGGTACTGAGCCTGGTTTGTTTAGAAAGATGTACACTGATGTATTGTGATAGTAGCATGCATACATGTACTATAATACAAGAATGTCAAATTCAATGTTTGTTAGTCCAGAGTGCAATTTACAATATTAGTACAAATGTACACGTAGGTATATGTAGGGCATAATAACTGTCTAAACAAAAGTCAGATGGACTAAATGAACATACATTATGTTTACATGTATATCGGTAAAAATGTATATTCTCTGATTTGTTGCTACTTTCTTCTTCTTGTTGTTGTTGTTGACAGGTTTTATTGACAAGATCCGTAAGTGGTTGAAGATATTTGTGGAGAGTAATATATTCTCCCGAGTCATACTCATCGCCATTTTCATCAACACACTCAGCATGGGCATTGAGCACCATGACCAGGTGAGCTTTCTGATGTCACCTAATTAATCTGCATTAATAGTTTCAAATGAAGAAGTAAATTGTTCAATTTTGTAGATGAATTAACACACATGGATAGTCTTATCCTTCACCTACATCTATTGTAGAGTCCTTTTATTTCTGTAAAATGTTATCGTATTTGGGACTGTGTTGAAATTTTCTTGAATCTTGTGAATGTACATGTACTTCGAATGTATTTTTTTAAATATTTTATCTGATTTTTCTGTGGAAGGTTGCTGAACAACACTCGTGAAGTGAAGATATATTTTACATTAAATATTCGGGATAAAAAGTATACTACTTGTCTGGTTAGGGGTGATCCTTACATCTTACTGTTCTCTGTAAGCTTACTTGCGAGACTCCCCGATGCTGCCAAGTTACTCAACACATATCTTCATGACTAATTGCGCCTATAATAGGTCTGTAACAAGAGAACTATATGTGTATTGTGGATGATCACTGTATATATTCTTAGTCTTCTGTCGTATCCAGGAACTCTTGCAATCAGTCATTCTGTCTCTTGATTCTCTCACCACAGAGCAAAATAAAAAGCCTGTCAATATTTCGGACAAATTGAGATGGTCTCCACTATTTGTCTCCTATTTTTTTTGATTTTTTTTTTTGGGCTCTCTCAGGATTCGGTTTCAGCACTCAGTGTATGCGTACATGCGTGTGTAAGGCCATCAAAATAAATGTTTCCTGAAAACCTAAAGCCAGTAATTGATCAGAAATTAAATTGTTTTCTCTGTGTTTTCTTTGACAAATTTGTGAAATTGAAATTACAAAGTGTACGGAAGGTATGATATTTAAAAAATGTTGATGGAAAAAAGAAATTGAACCTTAAATGTACATGGTCTACCCTGACTGTTTGTGAAGGAAATAGACATTTTTGTGATGACCCAATGCTAGTTTGTCAAATTGAAAGGCTTGTTGCTGGCACATTCAAACCTCTGCTTGTTGCTGGCACATTCAAACTTTTGATCACAGTTAGTGAATAAATTGTAATATTGAATAAATCTTAGAACATGTAAATATTGTGGCAGTCACATATTTAATATAACATCATCACATTCTATTTTACAGCCTGCGAGGCTCACTTTAGCTCTGGAATACAGTAACGTTGTATTCAGTGTATTGTTTGGAACGGAAATGCTCCTCAAGGTTTTAGCTTATGGCATGTTTGGCTATATCAGTGATGGTTTCAATGTCTTTGACGGCGTTATCGTCATCCTCAGGTAATAATCCTTGATTTTTCTCACAGAATCTACAATTTGTTTTTCACAGGTTACTCTGTACCTTTTGCAAAGTAAATTGCTATTAATATGTTTCTTGATAGATCTGTATTTTCCCAACCGAAATATTGAGCAGCATTCATCAAAAAGCATCTCTGTCAGTCTGACCCCATTGCGATCATTATTCAAGTGTCAATTTGTCAGGGAAATAAATTAATGCATGTAAATTCCAGAGTTTGTAATTAATGGAAATCGGATCACATCATTCCAGTAAGGGATAATTGCCATCGACAAGACTGATGCTTCAGCTTGGATCCTGTTAATCACATTAGTTTCAGCATTGTTGAAATCACTCGCCTACGACCATGTCTCAAACTTTGCTTGATTATTACTCTTTCAGCATTGTTGAACTTGCTCAGGGAGGAGCGAGTGGACTCTCTGTTCTTCGTACATTCCGACTTCTGAGAATCCTTAAGCTGGTACGCTTTCTGCCTGCCCTTCGACGACAGCTGGTAGTTATGCTGAGAACTATGGATAATGTGGCCACATTCTTTGCCCTTCTTGTCTTATTCATGTTCATATTCAGGTAGGCACATGTAACTTCACACACTTTATAGGCCTCAAGTTCCATAGTCTTTATTGGTATAAGATCTCCCGTTACACTATTTACAGCAAGGCTATCAAATTCTTTCATTTCCAGCTTGCTAATTCCGGGTTCATGGATTCCATAATTCTGCAAAATTGAGACATTTTATTGATTGGTTCACCCAAACACTAAATCATCATCTGGAAAGGCCCATCAAAATTAATCATTCCCTTGATAATAAAACTTGATATGAGGGTCATAGCATATTTATTTGGTTCACCAGCAGACTGGATATATGTAAGCAGAGTTTACCAGTAAAATCATATGCCTTCAGAATGGGGCCAGTCAGCATTTGGGTCACATTGGCCTATTCCGTTTTAGCCAATTGGCAGAGAGCTGTGAACAAATTATCATCAGAAATGCTGTATAAAATTGAACCACTTGTGCTAACGGGACCCTTCCATCTACTAACAGAGATTGGGCATAATTTGCTATACACTCAAGATGGTGATGTGAATTACTCCAGAAAGAAGCTTGTATGCAATTTGTCCAAATGATGCAAATTATTTCAGAAAGAAGCTTCTATGCAATTTGTCAAAATTATGACCAGATACCAATTTATGATATATTGATTGTTTTTTGTTTGGATAAATCATACTCAGCCCTGTTCTATCGTTTTCGGAATCGCAGCCTGGAACGTTTATTAATTATGAACAGAATTTTTTCCACCAACATGTATAACATTTAATGTAAACATTATTTGAGACAGGAGACAGATAATGGTTAGCTAAATGGGTTATCATATTATATGTGATTACATGCTGATAGCCTGTATCCTTTGAATGTCTGCACTACATGCACAGGAATGAGAAGTTATAAGCAGCCTTCATTGTACCATATGGCGCGTTACAAGTTACAATCCAGATTTCATGTTGCCATATGTATCCTTTTCTGGCGAGTGATAGCATTTGATGTATGTTATTAAGCTTATGGTAACTTCACTTTACAGAGGCAGCAATAAGAGAAGCGGCACATGAATTAGTTCTTCAACTCTTAGCTGTTTCAAAAAAAAAATGCATGTCTGTCATATTTTATTTGTATATAATTGTACTTTCGCAACTTATAATTCTGTTTAATCTTTTTCATTTTCATTTCCTCATCCAATGCTATTGCTATTATTATAGCATTCTGGGTATGAACTTATTTGGCTGCAAGTTCTGCCTGAAACAGAAAGATGGCCGGTTGAAATGCAATCGCAAGAACTTTGACTCTTTACTCTGGTCAATCGTAACAGTATTCCAGGTACTGCACCGGTCTGTCTGTATAAATAGACTGTGGCATGTAATGATGTAACCCAGGACCAGCTCTGTAGGTGCTGCTTCGAGTTCCCCAGTGTTGTACAAGACAACCTGGAGCATTGTCAAATCCAAGCCATGCTCACTGAAACTCCCTGTATTACTCCCTACATCGAAACACTCTCTTCACACAACATACACAGTCATTGATGTCCCGCTTCATTCTAGATCCCCCCACCCTCCCTTTTCTGGAAATTAATTCCAATTGCTGCATTCACACGGATCAATTAAATGCTTCCACAAGGGGCCAATCAAATCCTTCCACAAGGGAACAAATGAAATGCTGTCATTTTCATGGGGCAACCAATGGTGTGACTCTTCCATGGTCAAACCAATTAAATGATGCTCCCACTGGGATCTTTTGGAGTAATTTTACTGCTGATGACCTCAGCATTGCACGAAGCTCATGTCACACAAGTTGATCATGGAATAATTGACAATTTCATGTATTCAGTGGCCTTGACAAAAGTATCATGATCCACGATCACATTCACATGTTTTCGGTATTGTTTTAGTGAGCAGGCTTGGCTGACATTGCAGCAGGTTGCTGGATAGGACATTAGTGATGGTTTAGTCTCGTTGCTGGACATGCTCTATAGAAGTCTACTCGGGGTAGATCGAGGTCCATGCCAGTTCCCTGGGATGCCCTTGCTCCCTGTACTGCAGAAATTATGCATGTGTACATAATCTGGTTATTAAGCTTACCCTGTCCAGGAGTATTCCTCTTGTCATTGGGATTTCTTCTTGTTGATTAGGACCAATCCCAAGTTGCAATATAATCCATGTTAATCCTTAGACAATACTATCTTGCCCCAAATTAGCAGCGACAGGTGCCTTGATATGTAGGTCACCACATGAGTTCTGGTTCTTTCTCCTGGTCTCTTCCCTATCTCTTTAACATGGGGCGGTTGTTTTTATCTATTGATAACTGGTGAAAATATGTGAAAAAAATTCCTATTATTCCAAGAAAGGACCATTAGCGCACATGTATATTTATGATAATTTTGGCAAGTTCAGTTCGAAAATTGTCCAGCTATCATTAATTAAAAATATTTCCTAGGTTAAAGAGATAGCAGAGCGACCGGAATAACAAACCAGAACTCCTGCGTGAATCCACTGCCCGCTGCTATAAGGGCAAGATAGTATTGTCTAAGGATTCACATGAGTGCAAAGCCGTGATTAACTCTCCAGAGCATTTTGCGTTGAAAGAAATGAGTCACAGAGGAAGGTACTCGTTTAAAAAATTTTGTTTGCTGAATGATAATTCCTTTAATAAACAGCAATATCAAAATGAGCCATACTCTGCACTCACAATGACTTGGGAATAGTTTTGGACAGTGCACCATTCTAACCCAACCATGTTCCGTTCTTGCTGTCGTAGTTACCCTAGATATCCCTCGTACTGTACATGTCTTTAGCGCTGTGCCATAGTCATCCAGTAATGTAGTTGAGCATATCATTAATAACCAGTAGGTTTATATCCCGATCAGGAAGCTGTGGTTGTGGCTGATAAAAATGTTGTTTTTTGTTGCATTTGGTGATATGTAGTATACTGGGCATGAGTTTGTTTGGTGGCAAATTATGTACACAAGAGGATGGCAGCCCTTGTACTTGTACGGATCAGCGAAATGCCTCTATCTACTGTGAGTGTGAGAGAGCCAATTTTGACTCCCTGATCTGGTCGTTGGTGACTGTATTCCAGGTAAATGACTACCGATAGACTGTCAACTCAAACTTTTTGATCGAATACATTGTGTTTCTCCGTGCTTTGTTTCTAACTTACGATTCTTGAGCGATCGTGCAAAGAAAAAAAAATGGGGGGGGAGGGGGGCATCAAAAGTTGAGAAATTGAGTTAGTGCACTACTGAATTCAAATTTCACATGCCACTTGATGATGAAAGAAAGGAAAACACTTCCTGTATGGCATCATTTGTGGGTAGGGCGGGCATTTTGTTTTTGTGTTAAATGTGACACATTAAAATAGAATTAAAATAGAATTAAAATATAACTCTAAAATGAAAACCTTGGCTCAACAGGTGAGTCTTTTTATTTTATCAAGGGAAGAATTTCTATTTTTGCTATGTGCATGGGTGCTCACAGCCAGCAATCATATATTTCGAAACTGAAAACCTGGTTAACTTTTTTCACAAACATAATTTTGGGCCAAGTCTCATGGTGCCTGACTATCAACCATGTGGTGTTTGTTGTGTGACAGTCTGGCAGACTCTGACAGAGTCAGGCAATGACATGCTATTCACACCGACTCCATCTAAAATTCACTGAAAATCTTACTGTTAAATTTGGTAATTAGTGTATGATGTGATAAAAGCAATGAGGTTAAGCGATTCATAGCAGTGATTATGCATTTTTAGAGTCGCTATGTACACCATGCGGGATGATGGTAAATTTTAGGTGGCCCTGAAAAAGACCATTAAAATAGCGAGATACAATTTAGCAGGATTGAAAAGGTTCCTGAGTATCGGTATGGTACAGTATTATTAATGAGTTATAATATTTTTTTTGAATTTCGGAAAATATTGGAATGAATTTATAACAATTTGTGTATTTTTAATTCTGGTTCAGTACTTGCAAATTTTAAATACGAATGCACACTGCCAATGATTTGCAAATGTGCTGAACCATAGCCTTGGGCCACTGGAACAGTCCACCCAGTTAAAAGTGGTAGAAAAAAAGTCTGATAATAGCTCAATCTTCATGATGAAGTTATATAAACGAAACCCAAAGTCTGTTTTATCGACTGATCTAATTTGTCTGTTTCTGTCATGGACGGGGAATTCTGGAAATTATTTAGAACAAGGCTGAGTTTTGCGAAATAAAGTGACAATGGCAGCCTTTGTTATATATAGGTTGACGATGATCTCAATGTCAAATACCTTTTAACCAATTTCTTCGGCTGATTATATAGAATAAACTATGCTTTTCCACTATAAATTTGTGGAAATTAAAAAGAAAAAAAAAAATTAGGAACGGGCAGATATTTTGGGATGGGGGGTGATGCCAAACAGGATTTTTTTTAAACCAGACTTGATGCAAATCAGATGGTTTGTATTCAGTGTGTGACCTCTAGTCATATTCAACTGCTTTATGTAATTTCCTGTTCTCATTCCATGATGTATTCTTGAAGAGAGCAGCATGCAAATTGTCTTGAAAAGACTGTTTTTCTGGAGTTTACTCTTGCATAATATAAACTTCCCTTCTCTATGTAGTCGATAGCCCTCTTCGTGACAATTTATTGCCGCTGTTTCTTTTGGAAAACAATATATGTGTATTACTCGAAATTACAATATCACAACGCTGGAGATAATTGAACTTCCTAGTAACCAGTTTTTTGTCCGTTCATGCCACTCGTCTCAACTCATGAATGCTTGGAGAGAATATTTGGTTTCCAACTTTTTTTGGCTCGAGTTCTGGTCAAATAGCAGCATTTTAGAGTTTGCCTTAGATGGTTATGTGTTTTTACATTGTGTGCTTTGTCTGTTAGTCCATGATCAGTGTTTGTGCACGTCTTACATGTAGTGTGTGTCTTGTGGAGTCTGCAGTTTATGAGTCTCATGGAAATTGAACTGTGGCATAGGTTGAGACATGAAAGGTACCCTCTCCCAGCTTTGCTCATATGTGGCTTGTTACTACAGGTGTATATCATGTACTTTACAGTGTATTACAATATACAGTTCTTGTTTGTCTGTCCATGTCAAATAGAAGGTAACAATTTGTACAATGTAGTGTGATGTAATACTAAAAGAGTTTTTAAAAATGTGCCTAATTTTTTTCTATTCAGACACCTACATGTACCAGACACATTGCATAATCAAGACGTTAAAATTAGCAGGGGTACATTTTTGATGAATTATTAAGGGAATCCGCCTTTCGCACTTTAATACTTAAGACATAGGGTTTACACCAGTGGACTGGACTGGTACACTGAAATGTGAATCCCATGCTTAAATTTGTGGTTCATACTGCTTCTCTCTTTCCTATGGCTTCAGTATGGAGGTTAGTTCTAATTGGTGATAACTGGGCTATTTTCGACTTGAAGTTGCCAAAATTATCATAAATATACTTTTATAATCATAATTATTGTCCTTGGAATAGAGAGATACATGTAATTTGATTCTTATTTACCATATTTACACCAGTTATCAGTGATTAAAAATCTGCCCTATGCTGAAGATATAAACTGAAGAGGAAGATTACAAACTAAAAAGTACACCAGGAGTTCCATGTCAATGCATCTATCGGGTCGCTGGCAAGAACTTATTGTGTAGGAATTAAAATTGGGAAAGGGAGATTAATAGTCTCACAATTCAGTTAAAAAATTGCTGACATTTCACATATACATGCACACAATAATGGAAATATTCTTCTATGAACTAATTATTTGGTTTCTGTTCTCTTTTCAAATATTGCTCCTTTTGGTTTATATTGGACCAAGTTATTCAAAATTAACAAACTTTTGGGGATCTTGTAACGTTGCAAAGAGCTGATGGGATTTTCCGTTCAGTTTGATTATCTATGTAGGAAATACTTCCACAGCCTTAGGTGAACTTGGTTTGTAATTACAAAATTTATAAAGTTCATACAAAATTCAAGAGTTGCCTGTGTGCCATCACCAGACTCGTACTCTTAAATATTTTATCACTCCTCGTCAGACGTAGCTGTACTGCACAGAAGGCTTTGCAATTCCATGTTTAATGGAGAGAGAGAAAAAAAATCGAGATTGTTTGTAGCTGGAGTCCATTTCCCTTGGGAGAATAAATGGTTTTGGAAACAACCTGTTATCTATACCAGGAACAAACATCCAAGCTTCAGTTCTTTTTATTGATTGAACAGTAATATTTCAACAACATTACATATTCCTCGGGGATGTCAGTGTTTGACGGCCATCTATTCATTCTTTATTGAAGTATAGATACAGATATCTCTGCTCTTTTTCTATTTACATATACACATGTGTCAGTACTTTATCAATCAATTTTCGCTATTATAATCTTTAAACTAAATTGGATCACTAAGGATACTTCATGATCATTTGTTCTCTTTGAGTATATATTTTGAAATCCTGTTTTTCTATATTAAAGTGTTTGGTGTCCATTTTTTGGATAATCATTTCATTTGAGCTGCATACCGTTTGTTTTATTATACTAGCGTTAAAATATGTTTTGTTTATAAGGGTAGAAAAGCATTTCAGTCGTCACATTTTCGTTTAGCGTTTAGATGTCATTTCTGTCGCGGAAATCGAGGATTAAATATCATTCCGTGTCGAAAAAGCATTTGAATGCTGATATTTTCATTCTGATTCTTTATTGCTCTGTTTGGCGTTTAGATATAATTTTGGTTGATACAAATCGTTTTGCTGGATAAACCATAAGATCTAACCTAAATGAAACATAAACGAAACGATACTGAATCTTCTCAAAAAATTTTTTTAGTTAAAAAAGCTTTCTGTGAGCATTTAGCATTACTTTTCTTTGCATTGGTAAATGGTAAACAAAACCAAGCTAACCGGACACCAAATGCTTTTACCCCTGTAGGTATCCTAAATAAAAAGCACTTATTCACGGAATTAATATCTCTGCATTACACTTATAAATAATATACATGTATGTGTGTTCTGATTGTTATATGTTGTTTTTGTTTATTTACACCAAATTGTGTGCCAAAAAGCCAGGGTACCATTCTTAAATTTCAAAAATAAAAGCCTAAATATATATATATAGTCAACATATATATTTGGATACAATAACATCCAGAATCGATAAATTTGTCTGTGTGGATAAAAATGTGTGGGATTCTGCATGTTTTGCGATGCCTGTTCTGGGTGGTATATTTGTGTGCTTGTACTCCTCACAGGTTCTGACCCAAGAGGACTGGAACACTGTGCTCTATAATGGTATGGAGAAAACGACGGCCTGGGCCTCCCTCTACTTTATAGCTCTCATGACATTTGGAAACTATGTCCTATTTAACCTTCTCGTTGCTATCCTAGTGGAAGGTTTCTCTACGGAGGTAAGTATAAAAGTCAGGATCTACATCATAATAACCTTAGGTGATCGTCTGGTATCTTCGGGATAATTCAATATAGCGATGTTATTGTATTAGACCTACAACATAAAAATGCACATATATTGGCACATATAGAAGCATTAATGAAAGTCACCCTTTGGAAAAAGTATGCTACAAATGAAAGAACAATTCCAATAGCATCTAAAAGTATTTTTATCCAATTTTGTGATTATTTTCAAACAAATAAAATAACTTTAACTCTACCCGGTCTATCCCATTTTGACCCCACCAAATTTAAGATCTTTACTCCTTAAGATAAAATGTGGAGGGCTGAAACTTTCCATACTATTTATTTGAGTCAAGCTCTACAAAAAAATGTTAAAAATGTCCAAGGTGGCCACCATGATGATGCCACAGTGATGTCATCTTGTCGGAAGCTGTTATTCACCTGTTTTTGGACCGATTTGTGATTTGTATTTTTCTGATATTTTCTCTCAGAAACTAATTAATATGATGGAGAAAATTAGTTTTGGCAAGAAAAATTACTTCTATTCCATTTCAGGCAAGAAAAATGCAAAAAAATGGACAGAAAAGACTGAAAACATGACTGTTTTAGGACACCTCGTAGCCTCCATTTTGAATTTACCCATGATCCTTTGCATCTAAGTTTCAGCTCTCTTGTTTTCTTTATTCTGGAGCTGTGGTAAAAAGTTGGGTAAGAAGGGCATATAACCTCCCCCCCCCAGGTCAGATAGGTTTAAACATTGGACGTTTAAACTTTGAACGATGACCCCCATGTGCCATTCATCAAAATTTCTCTATGTTGTCAGTGTTTCTTCAATATGTTACTATACACACTGTATTATGGACTACATTGTAGACATCAATATGTTGGTATTTCACGGATAACATAATGGGGTGATCTCAACTCCAGATATTTGTTATTTTTGCTGCAGAAGAAGCTCTTTTTGGTCACCAGAAGCTTTCCTTACAAGTTGCATACAGATAAATGTTTGTAAAATGTCAAACAGATATTTTTGTCCCATGCAGCCGAATAATCTAGGCCCCCAGTTATGTTACATAATTGGTTTCATGTTTACCCACTAAATAAGCAAAGTTTGATTGTTCAATTAAACCTTGCGAACACTTGCCTATTGATGTCTACTTCTCATTGAAGGAGGATTTTGGAAGAATCTGCAAAATTTCATGGCAATGCTGATCCCAAAAAGCCACTGGGCTGGAGATAAATTTTGGAGCTATTGAGCTCTGCTGCTAGATAGCACTCTTTTCTTTTCAAACAATGATTTCAACTTTGCATATTGTGCATTATCCAATAATCTATACAATGACCTTGACCTAGCATAAATACCATTCAAATTTGAATCCATACCAAAACTTATTTAAAGAGGACACTCGTGATTGGGTGCATGGCCTTCTCATCCCCTGACAGACTTCATTTGTGTTGGCTCTAATTGGGCTGCAAAATGAAATGTACATCTGGAACCCTGAATGGAAATGGTGGACTGAATCATGAAGGCCACTTATACAGCTACATGTCTACGTAAAGATGTAATTGATGTATGAAGACAACACTCAGGCACAGTCTAGACCATTTCTACCCTCTTGCCTCTTGAAGTTCGAGAAGACTCGTTTATGAGTGGTTCTTACTGTAGGATGAGGACAAAAAACGAGAGAAAGAAAAAGAGAGGGAGAAAGAGAAAAAGCAAGAGAGCTTGGCCAAGGAGAACAACAACAATGATCAATTCAAAGGTGAGAGGGACAAGTTAAAGGATGATGAACTGGATGAAAAGAACAACAAGGAAAAAGGTACTTGCTTCACATCAAGAGGTGACCATATCTCGTTATTACTTGACGTTGTACCTCTTGATTGAACTCTTCTGGACACCCTTGGACTCCTCTATGTAACTTGTTCGGGTACGATATTCGTAACCCCCCTCAGAAGTCCTCCAGGGCGGAAAAACCTCCACAAGACGGGGGAAATGCTCAAATATGAATGCAAGACATTTTCCACAATTTTAGAAAGCCATGCATGTACTGCTCTTTACCACCTCATCACACCTTAGAGAATAGCTGCATTTTCTAACAATCCATTAAAGAGTTAACCCCTTATCGATATAACTTGTGCCATCTAAGTGGTGGTTTCACTCTCTCAATTGGCCACAACATTCAGCTGTATCGACGTACGTGAATGCTGTGGTAAACACACTTCACTGCTGCAATTATTAACCCCTCGACCAATTTTACCATCAGCCATCTTGCATTGTCAGCAGTTGAATCTTTTCACATTTCTTGTCAGACCAATAACTCGAGAACTATTGAGACAATCGACTTCAAACTTGGAGAGTGTCTTGACATAAGACAGTGAGAGAACAGTTTGGATTGTTTTTCAGTTCTCAAAATCATACTCATTATCAATAATATGGGATATCATCGACCAAAAAAATTGATCATAGAGGTCTGCTTCCCCCACAGCAGCAGCACCAATTATGGTGGATTCCACCGTAACTGGTCACAGTGGTGCTGCTGGCATGGATTGTCGATGGTCGATTGTTGTTGTATGGAAAACTGATGACAATTTGAAAACTTCAAACAGATATCTTGCATTAGTGTTGATTTCTCAATATTGTACATCCAAATGATAAAGTCTCTTCCAAGTGAAATATGGAATGTGACACTGGTGTAGTGGCCATGCAAGCTTGCCACAGTGGCAAACGCGATTTAATAAAACCTTTTTATGGCTATTTTATTATTTTTTGTTTTGCACAAAATGTTAACAACATGCAACAAAGGCGCTCATACTGTAGTTGGCACTGTGATATTGTTGACATAAAAAAGAAAAGAAAAAGAATTTAAGTTGCTTTAAACGACCTGGAGAACTTCTGAGACTATAAAAAATAACACTGAAATTCTGATTTCTAAAGGTAATCAAACTGGTGTAAATCTGTGAATGCTGTTACTTTTTGTGAAAGCCTGTCAAATTTGCTGTTGTGCTCATTTCTCTGAAGTAATTGTCTGTTTCTTACTTTATTTACTACCTGTATTAAATTTTGTCTGGAGTGTGGGAATTATGTGTGACTAAATTTATTTTCTGCTGTGTAACATAAATATTTTGATAGTACTGGACAGAATAATTTGCTGTGCTATCGGGTAATTCTATGACTGTCATGTGAATTGTGCATGGAGAATCTTCAAAGTTTGTGTGCAAATGAGGTACACTAACTAACTGTCAATTTACATGGAAAAAATCCTGGACTGCATACCTCATCTATTCACAAACTTTGCTCTCAAACAAAGTGCCTTTAGGCAGTTTCATAGATCAGTGACCTGAACCTTTCATAGTTTTCTAAATTCCAACAACCTGATAATACATCTTATGATTCTCTTTTTTTCACTTTTATTTAATTTTCCTCTTTCATCTCAACTCGTAAAATTTTAGAAAATTACATAAACTCGGTAATAAGCAGTTTTACAATAACTTCAGATCTTTGAATAGCTTGGTAAACATGTGTTGTAGAGTAAGTACATGTACCAGGTTCCTGAATGTGAACACATCTTTGTTAATACTACAAACTCTTGAGTGTCTCCATGTAAACGATTTTCATCCCTTGATATCATCTTGTTTTGAAGTCTTGCAAATGAATAGCATTTACCTGGAGAGGTTCAGGGCTGTATTATTAATTGAAATTCACCGAGTGAGAACAATCCTTAATAATAATGTCATCTGAAGAAAGCAAAATGTTTGTGTTTTTGCAAACATTTTTGTTTTTGTGTCTTATATTTCAGATTCTGTGTTGTGAAATTTACTATACTAATAAATGAAAATTTGAGAACAGGTAAGTTATGATTCTTCCATGTTGCTCTTCAGAGAGGAAAATGTTGGCTCTACCGCCACCAGTCAGGGTGACAAAGGAAGAGAATGTGCCAGTCATGGATGGACCACTCAATCCACCAATCATCACCCACACTGCAGCCACGCCCATGGCAACCCCTCAAGGTTCACCCAATGAGATCGCCACAAAAGACATCAATAATAAACTCACTGTAACCAAGCCTATTCCACAGAGTACCCTTTCAGTGGATTCTGATAGGACTTCAGTGAGTTGAAAAAGCTGCATATTTTCTCTTGTACCAGCTGGTACTTCTATTCAATTTTCTCTTTCTTTAAGTAGGAGCAGATGTATGTACTTAGATCCTGCAATACATCTTTTTTTTCTTTTCCGATACATTTAAAAATATTTGATGATAATTTTGGATGAAATGGTAAAATCATATATGAGGGAATGTGAATGCTAGAGCATCATTTGCAAATCTTTGAGATTTGTATTCAGTTCAGGTTTGCTTCCATTGAACATGAAATCTTTGTGAATATGAACCCCTGAGTCTCCCCTCGATCATACATCTGCATATTCACCTTTTCATTAATTGTCTGGGACATCGGCACAGACAATATATTTATTCTATATTTTATAGACCAGCCTCAGTATTAGAAGCTCACCACGAGTGTCGCCAAAGCTCCGACGACATGGCAGTCGGTCAAGTCGGGGGAGTTGGAAGGTGAAAAACAGGAAGAAATGTGGTGACAAGACAAATCTGGTGATGGATAGCCAGTCAGACAGTGGTGAGGAGGCTGATGATGAGGTGTATAGCCAGAACTCTCTCACCCCCGGACCCATCCCTGGGCCACTCTCCCCCACCTATGCAGTCGGAACCCCGCACACACCCTCCGTCAATAATCACAGGTATGGCAACCAGAACATCAGGGGATATGCTCATAGATTAGAAACAAACCTGTGTGCAGGGTTCACAAAGGCCAGTGTACATGTAGATGAATGCCAATTATAATAACTAAAGCAACTGGTGTTTTTTGTTCAGTCCAGCTCTGATTTATATGGCAATTATATTGCTAAAACCCATTATCTACTTTTCTCTGTTCAGGTCTGAAGTAAAGCAGTAGTCTCATTTTTTTTTTTTTTTTTTTTTTTTTAATTGTTGCTGATATTTTTTTTTTCTTCTGTGAGATATGAAAATGTTCTTTGCAAGCAAACTATACTGGCATCCACATGCATGGCTCCATGCCATATACTTGTATCTATCTGCCCGGCTTTTACTGCTTTCCTCTCTCTGAAGCCGTTCTAGTTGGTTCTGTGTCGGAATTTAAATGCAAATTAGCTTGCTTTCAAATTTCGTTTTTACTACCTTGTATATTCTTGCCTTGTTCTCTTGACAAAAAAAATAAGATATAAAGAGTACAGAGCTAGGAATACAGACCATGTACAAACAAGTTTGTCCAGAATTTCACCTACAATCAGTTCAGTACTTAGTAATCAGAATATTTGTCATCAGTTAAAGTTGAAAACTGATGCAGTGTTGGAAATCTTGATGTTGAATAATTGATTTGACATGTATTATTATTACGTTTATGGAGACACAGCTGGCCCTGTATTGTTGTACACTATGTAGTGTTTTTGTACTACGTAGTGTTGCACATCGTTTTGAAACTGATGTGCCCGGAGAGAGAGTTATTATGTATGTGGTATACTTGTATGATTTGTCTCTGGAGCCATGGCAGTTCACTTGAAGAGTCACTGTTTTCTCATTCTTCAGCTGTTCTGTCACATATGTGTTCAGGTAGGGAGCATTTTAACATTTGGTTCACAAGATCCTACATAACTGCTTGATGGCTCCAGTGTGTGATGCCATAACTTTGCTTGTTGGCATGAACAATGTCTGTAGAATTTGCTCATGTCCAAGCTGGTGGTGGCCTTGAAGGCAGTATGGGTACAACTTTTATTAAGCATAGCAAATAGCTTTCTCAACTGCATGATGTCGTATCATTTGTCCCTGATGCTGATGATGGGAGAAACACTGGCGAAACAGAGAATAATGGGCCACCCCCTGTTGGATTACTTTGTGCAACCAAAGTTGTGGCGGGGAGTACAGTATTTTGATACTTCCAAAAATGAAGATATCTCAAAGATTTTTATATATATTGGATACATGATCAAACTTATTTTAAAAAAATCATTTGCACAAAGATATATATATCGGTTGCCATGGTAACGATGGCCATTTTGGATTTTCACGCTAAATTAGGAGCACATTATATGCTAAAGTAAAAGAGCAAACTTCATCAAATCTTATGCTGTTTTACTGATTTACACTATCGCATATGCCTGGTTAGTGCCGTATTTACTTTAAATCAGTAAAACAGCTCAAATTTTGTATCCATTGGGTATTTTTGCTTGAAATACCCTGCAAGTTTGATGAAGTCAGCTCTTTTACTTGGGCATATAATCCATTCCTAAGTTAAGCATCAAAATCCAAGATGGCTGCCATTACCATTTGTGAAAATGATGTTTTTACAAATCCAATACATATAAAAATCTTTGATATAACTTAATTTTTGAAAGAATTAAAATTTTCTACTGACGACCCCCTTAAGTTAAGATGCCTGGCACTGTTGGGGCAGTTGTTATGAACCTCCATACAACAGAACTCTCTCTTAATGGACAAAACATGCTGTTCCCGAACCAAGTTGGTCGAGAAAGTTGGCACTGTAGCAATGAACCATGTCAATTAAGACATGTCAACGCTAATTTTCAACAAAATTTCAGTGACTTATTAAGATTCCAATGACTGTTATTCTGCTTCATTTCAAGAAGTGGCAATAACGAATCTGTTTGGATAGCTGGTAGTGTGCATGTCCTCTATTGAAAATACTTGTAATCCAATAGGGGATTTACATAGCAAACTTGTCCCCTGGGGTATCTCCCATTATGAGCAGAGAGGACACTGGCTAAGTGTCATAGTCCTAGTAGAGAGACCTCCCAGCTAGCTGTACAGTGCATTCATGGGACCTCTTTCTTTATGCTGAACAGCAAAACCATAATGGGGCAAAATTCTCTTGGGTGTTTCTTCTTGTTCTTTGAGCGCTGGATATGTATTTGGACAAAATCCACAGTGGTTAGTGCAGTCCACAACAGCCAAGAGAATACACTTTATGTAGATTTTGACCCATCTCAATTTCATGGTTCTGCATAATGTAAGGTGTCCCATTGCTCCGAGGGCTCCCTAGAGCTATGGTTCATATAGCCAATCAGACAGCCACTGTGATGTGTACATGCGACTGGTGGTATATTGTGTACCTGTGATGTCTGATATAAGTAGACCTTTCTATCTGGCATGGTCTCCTCTCTTCTGGTCTGGGAATAGTCATTTTATTTAGATATTTATGCGACATGTAGATACATCAACAGTGAATGTACTATTTCATTGCTCAACTTGTTACTTTCTGTATGTACAGTACTCTTTGTAAAACTTGAGAATGCATGGGTCTTTTGCCTACAGTAGTGAAGCATGAAAATACAAAATAAATCACTGGGTTCTGGTAGATGCACACCATGATGGTTAGAGTCTGCATGGGCCTTTTACAATTTCCATCAATCAAGTTGTGATTGATCTATTTTCTGGATTATTTAAAAAAAACACAACAAACATTCAGAGAATCACTTGGCACATCCACACCATAATTATGTATTTTCCGTGGTCAGATTATGATTTCATGGTACATACAATACTCCAGATAGTTTACTGTTTGGGTTCTCCCAGATATGCAAAAATTAACGCATTGGTAACCGGAGACCTCCCAGATGTCTCTGAAGTCTACCTGTTCCAGACATGGATATATTTACCAAGATGAAGATCCAGTTTTAGCATACCACTGGCTGTCTCTGCAGTCATGGCTTTGCGGAAAAAGATTCTTGACCAAATGTCAACTGACTTTAACTAACTTCTATTATTTCACAGACATTTTTGTGTTGCGAGTCATTCTGAAAAGGGAACTACATTATGTAACCTAGGCCAGAGATCGTCGTGATATGACTGAAATAATGTTGAAAGCAACGTTAAATCCTATTCACTCACTCACCCCCTAGGCCAGAGATTAAGAAGTAGATGCAAACCTCTATTCGTGGAGAGCGTTCTCCATTGGAAGATATTGGATTAGAATTATGTATCGATGTGGTAATGCTTCATTGGAACAGTGACATTGGATAGGTATCACCATCAGTTGTCCGCTTACATAAACATGCTCTGCCCTTGTTAGATATAAACTACATGTGTACCCTGAAGGCTGGAAGTTAAAGGAAGAATAGTTCTACTCATGTTACATTCCATGACCTCCCCATAATCCTTCCACTTGAGGATACCCACAGCTCTCAATATATTCACCAAAGTGATGGAAGCATTACCAGTCTTGCAGAAGGCTTTCATGATATACAGTTCTTGTGAGAGGAGATAACATTTTTCAACAGGACTTCATGGTTGCTCTTTAGTCGCCAGATGTCATCAATTTTTCTCAACTCTTGCAAATCGCTCCAATTCACCTGTTAGTATATGGAACATGGAACTTCATATGGACTTCATCTTACATGGATGATGACCGATATGCCGCTTTTATCACATGGACATGGTGAAGAATTTGTGTGCATATGGGAGGGTCCAGTATGGAGAAGAGAAATTGTTGCTGAAAAAGTTAGGAAGTTTCATGTGTGTGAATGTTCCCTGACGATTTATGTATAGTGTGATACAGCAGAGGCTAGTCCTTGGATTCTCTGCTGAAGGCCTTAGCAATCCTGGCTGTGTGACGTCGCCGTCTCAGAAGACATTGCTTGAAATAAAATGGAAGCAGTGACCACTCAAAAAAAGAATCATTTGGGTAATAGGGCATGGGCTTAGATTTTAAACTTTGGGTTGACCACTTTTTCAGCCAATAGAATTTTGTAGTTTCTCTGGAAGGAAATTTCTCCTGTTTCTATTCTATTTGATAGTATAAATCACATGACTTTGTTTGTACTGACGTAATTCACAGTGCAGTTGAATAGGAATTTCGTAGAGTGCAATGACAGTTATGCCAGATGATCAACAAATGTAGATTATCATGGCTGAGACCAGTGCTGTTGTGTTGAATGAAAATTAGTTTTATACACAACTAAACATGGTGGATGTATGTCATTGGCCATCATCAACTATTGTTCTGTAGTTCCTGATATTTTTTTCTTTCAGTGATTGTAATGGCCATCCACCACTAAATAACCAAAGAACACTGAGTCCACAGAATTCCATAAAAAGTCGACGCGCGCTAACACCAAAAAACTCTATAAAAAGCAACCATAGTTTAAGCAGGAACAATTCCGTCACCAGCAATCGTAGCGTGTGTAACGCTTTTGGACTGAATCGCCAAAATTCCATTAACAGTCACAGAACACTGAACTCGGCAGGTAGTGGAACACCTAAGGAGGACTACAAGCCCAACAATCTGAGTGATGTACCCGAGCTCAAGGTCACAGTCGAAATGGACGCTCTGGAGGAGGAGGATCCTGATGCCATGGATGAAGCGGTAAGCAATCGCTGAAGTGTTTAAACTCAGCTTGACTATTGATCCCGGCTACTATGGCTGACTCCCAGTAAGGAAGGAGGGTGCATGCCATTAGAAGGCCTATATTTGTGAAAGGTACAACTTGAAATCAATGAATGACTGGCTTTGACTATGAAAAGTGGATTATCCAGTAGCCCTTTCTGGGGCGGGCTTTATTGACAAGCCTCTAGACAGGGCTTTTACTCTGCAGAGATCACTTACGCTCTGATCAATGGCAATTTGATTTGGCCAATTTGTAACTGGCTGTACATTAGGGAAAGTACCCATGAAGTGTAAAACAAAAGAATCCGATTACTACCTCGACCAAACTACACATACATGTATATCTGCTGAAGTCGGTGCATTTCTACTTAACAGCCGAGATAAAAGGTCGGTTTAGCTCTTGTGCAGCCTCATCCCTTTGAAAGCTGGTTGCACTGTCAGTCATGGGATGGGGTATTGATTCAGGAACATCACAAGCTACTTAGGTATCTCCCAAAGTGTCGGGCTTCTAAGCTATAGGTTCGATGAAAATCTTCAGGGTTTACTCATTTTATCTTGGTGAGAATATTTTCACAGTTTGTTCTTCAATGAAACATGGAAGAGCAAGAGATCTCACATTCCATGGCTGAGTAACGTATCACCAAAAAAGCTTTGCCAACATGGTACACTGATATTTGTGACCTACCTTACAAAAGATTATGTTATCATTTTCTGTGGAAATGGATGTCGATCAGGTATCTTTATCAAGATAGCATCTGTGCAATCGTCCATGTTATGATTCAGTCCTTTTAGGATTTAGGATGTTCATGAGAATCTGCCCCCCCACCTCAATTGCCCACACCACAAAATGTCAAATGTCCAAGCATGCCAGTTCTAGGATATTACCAGTTTTATTGTAATTTGTTGATTATGTTAAAACTACATGTACATAAAAAATGGAGAATGTCTGATTTTGGTGAGTTTTCTGATATTTCCTCCTTTTCAAATGTTTATGAAGGCCATAGATGCAAAGGGATTACAGAGCTTGCTTTTCCAATGCTTATTTCTACATACAGGAAATTTAGAACAGGGATATTGTACCCTTTTCAGGGAAAGGTGATCACTCAATGAGCATACATGTATTTGGACCAAATGGTACCCATACCCCATACATTTTTCATCGCTGTCTGTGTGTTGGTCAGTCATTTGATTAATATTTAATATTGGAAATTTGAATACTGTGTGTGTAATCTCCCTTAAAATAGCTAGCTACAGATAACTCAACAACGATATGAATTCTGGCACCTTATTGAAAACACTACATCATGATGTTGTTGTCATACCCATTTGATGTGCAATGTACATTTGTAAATCACAATAGGACGTTCGACACAACCGACTAGTCGATATGAATATGACTCTGACATCACGGGTCAGAAGTTACAGCTTCAATATGTTTTCACATCTGTTTTATTAATGTGTTAAAAAATTCAGTTTTATGTCAATTTTCACAGAAAAAATGAGCGGATCATTGTGTATGCCTCTGAGATAGAATCTTAGATAATCTGGATGATTTAAAATAAAACCAGAGGAAAAGCAAGGCCTGGGGTTGAGAGAGAGTGGTTTTGGTTGTTCTTTAAGAGGGTAAAATCACATACATTTGTATATCTCAATCCCACAGTCCTCCTGGCTAGATTGGTTCAAAGTGAGTTTAATTAATCTTTGGTTCAATCTGAAAACCTAGTCTCTCTAGACGGTCTTAGTCTCTTTTACACTGATAGCTTGCACAGGACTGCCTCTTTCTGATGTGCACACACTCTTGTACTGAGCATGCGACTTAAATTGGCTGTATACGTCATACAGCTTTTGAAGCTGCACTTCTAAACTTTTAAACCAGGATTCAATGGGTTAATATACAGAAGAAGAGTACATGTACATGTTCACAACATGTTTGATGATAATTACATGTCACTTGTGAATCGGAAATTGTTAAAAATTATCAATCCCAATGCACCTGTAGACTGGCCATGATATAGAGAGTCTCTTTGTTATTCACAGCTACATATTGAGGGGTAAAATAGAGGTAGGATTAAACCCACTTTGTAACAATGTTGAGAAACAAGTTTAGCTGCTTTGCCTCCCTCGAAGATTGAATATTCACACAAGGATTTCTTGAAATCTGTCTTCCTGGGCCATTGAACATGCGTGTACAGTTGGTCTGTTATATATCCATACATGTATATCATATCCAAAAGCGCCAATCCAGATGGGAGAGGCTATTTGTATATCAGAAATCTGCTATTCTGAGAAATTTTGACTCGCTCACAGTTTCTGTACATACATCTTTTACTCCTACAAAGGTTTTTTCCTAGTCCAAGTTTCATCACTTCTGCATGGTGATTTTTTAACAAGACAGTTTAAGGGAATGGGATCTTAAGAGTAACGAATGTTGTGATAGACCTTGCATTTTGAAGAGCAGCCCAGGTTGTGCTCGTTTCCAGCTCGGGGAAAAATGGGACTTGTTTTATTTGAAATCATACCTTATGGGGGAAAATATCTATCTGGTGAACACAGCCTAAGGGCAGTGCCATTTTCAGAGTTTAAGGCCTGATGTGGGAATATGTGGTAATATGAACCCATTCAATGCTAGGATGGGTGACTGGGCCCTATCAATGTCCAGGATAATAGAAACTGTGGGCACTCTCGTGTCCTTGCACATGCAGGCACTGTGGTGATATGACTGACAAATTGTTGAAAAGGACATGAAATCCTACTTACTCAATAAGCCTAGTGGTGGTACTGAAACCACCTTTGTACCCTTTGAATATAGAAGTGTATTTACAAGAAAAATACAGATGTGTGGGTGATTTGACCTATGGTAACTTCCTGATCTGAAATCTGGTTTATGTATGTTGCATTTTTGTTCTCTACTGTTCCAGAATCTGCTTTCACCCAGCGCTCCATATTAATTTTTGGTGACTTTCAAATGGAAATGGCATGGGACAACTTGTTTTCAAGTTATCTATTTTGTAGATGTATTATATATGGTTATGTTTCTTTCCTGTCAAGGCTTCAAACTACATGTATTGTCTATGTCACATTCCGAGGGTACAGGATTATCAGCAATGTTTCTGAGCCAATTTGACACGCATCATCTGTTCATTTGTGCAGTTGGTAATTTCATGAAAATCCAACCAGAATGTAAGACGGATTAACCAAATTTTGCTCAGACAATTTTGCATATTTACATGTAGTTATGATGACATAGAGACCAGTGTTACAACACTGCAAGCTCAAACTCATTGTGTTTTGAAAATAACGTGATATATTAGAGATTTTCTTCGTTTCTGAACATATTTCCTTGATATTTCAGAATAAATTGTACAAGTTACTAATAGAGTTACTGCACAGAGTAATTCACTGCTCCCCGAAAAGATGGTTCCGATATATTGCCGAAAATCCCTTACCCTCAAAATGTGAGACAGGCAGTAGATAGGCCTAAATATTCATCCACAAGAACTTTAGATTGCAGTCAAGTAGGTCACATTATAAAAAAGGTTGTTTAAACTGTGTCCATAGTGTTTAGTTTCACACCATGAATTGTGTTTTTTGTCAATGCACGAAAGACACTGCACACTATTAATCTATGGAGTGTCCTCGAAATTGCGATGACATTTATTGCAATCCTGGAATCCAGGAAACCGGATTCAACGTAATTATGTAATTTTGAAGAAGGATTCGCGGTCTGAATTTCTGTAACCCAAAGTATTGTCATGCAAATCCTTTGGATAAAAGTCTTGGGTGCTTTTTTGAATGCATTGCTTTGATAATGAAATTAATGTCATGTTACAGGAACTATGTGTCCGATTTAGGATGAACAAGAGATAGTGACTGCACACAATTTAGCTTGAAGGCATGTTCCTATCACATCACTCTGCTCAGACTGTTGGTTAACTCCACTGACTTCTCTATTATTATAGCTCTATACTGCTGTGGTTCTGATATCTTCATTCTACTCCATTAATACTGGTGCTAGTACATGTACATATTTGCAACAGGGTTCCTTTCAAATAAACATGCAGCTAAAATTATCAAATCTGATTAAAACCAGATGTACAAGAAACACTTGCCATCTTTACTTGTCGCTCATTTAGATCTGAGATCAACACCCCCATTTCTGTGTTCTGAGTATTGACCAATCCCAGAGCTTCTTCGTGATTTGGGGATGTAGGCTTAAACCAGTGACATGTTAGTTGGGGAGCTTTTTTTTAAGATCTGGTTTTAATCAGGCTGATGAGATTATGTTACTTGCATATGTACCTAATACATATCTAAGGATTTCTAGCAAATACTAAGAAGCATAAGTCAGTTCATCATATGACTATTTACTGGATCCTGCATGAAAAACAATCTTCTGTACATGTAGATACAACGTATATCTGTACCTATTGATAGCTAAATGGTCAAATTTGTATATTGCATTCTTTCATTATCTTGCATTAATAATTTTTGTCTCATAGTATCATTACCCTATATTTAATTTTAGCTCCAGTACATACTTTGAAATACCTCATTTTACATATTTGAACCAGTAACCAGCTGATAGTTTTTGACAAATTGTAAATTATATGGTACAGGTAAGTGATGTGAGATTTTACAAGAGTTATAACTATGAATTGCATTACAGAACTGTGCGTTTTCATGGTGCCCAGAACCAAAGGGTTGTTTTAAGGAGCGGGAAGAATATGCACTCTATCTTTTTTCACCAAAGAACAGGTCAGTAAACTTGAACTTTTCCTTCCATTATTAAAGTTGCCAAACACAGGAAGTGTAGCACTACAACCCTGTATTTAAATAGTTAGTATATGGTTGTGGAACAGAAATGGAAAGCCTATTGAAAATCCTTACAACAAATTCTTTGTTCTTTAACTAAGAAATTATTTGAATATGTTTCAATTAAGAGAGTTGAGAGCTGTACTTTCTGTGATTGAATTGTTAATAAATTTGTTGTATATAATGCATGTATACAGTACAAGAAGGATGTTGACACTAGGAATCAATTCAATATCGAACCAATGTTGATCATGTTTTGACCCCCCCTCCCCTCCCCTCCCCCCCCGACCCAATTTTGGTCCTGTCATCGCCCAATTTTTATTTCCCGATTTGTACAGTGTGTAGTTTGAATTATTTTGACCATTAATTCAACATAGTATATTCCAAGATCGTTATTTCAACCAGCTAGAACAAAGTGAACACTTTTCCAAAAGAATCATTCGTCCAATCCGAGTATAGTCATCTTTCTTGTAAAAGCTGTACATGTCCAGTTTCTTCAAACATTTGTTTGTGTAGCCTGTATCACTGTTTAAGACAGTTTCTTCCTGATTACACAATATCCGATCAACTATTCAGATAGCTGTGCATTGTTTGGAAACTGTCCTACTTCATAACTGTTGACCATCATATTTTGGGGTATTAGTTATCTTGGATATGTAGTGTAAGGCTTTCCTTGACAAATTGAAAATCTGGATGTTAAATATGATTTACATACAACATGACGAGTAAACGTTTTTGTTACATTTTTTGCAGGGTCCGTAAGATATGCCATCACCTCATCTCAAGGAAGTGGTTTGATTATTCTGTCCTATTTTTCATCGCATTAAACTGTATCACATTAGCTATGGAGAGACCTGACATTCCACCAGTTAGTGCGGTAAGTTGGAACAGATGGCTTTATCTTTATAATTTAGCTTGATGAAGGAATTTGTTTCAAACTCAGACTTTGGTTTCAAACTCAGACTTCAAATTTCAGACTTTCTCCACCTCAGAGCATAGGAGGAAATGATATGTTATGCTCCATTCACTCCCATATTATGTCGTGAAATGTTATGAGGGTTGACCAAGAAAAAACAAGCCAAACACATTGTCTTCATTAGAAAGAAATCTCTAGAACTGAATTCTTTCTGGCTTTGCTCATTCCAGAGATAGAGCTAGAAAGATATGTAATTTTATTTGCTGGTAATTGGCTAGAACATGTATCAGTCTGTTTAGGAGCCCAGATCTTCCTGCTTCCTGGACCCTTTCCTGAAGTGCTTTATAATTGCATGAGCTTCCACTGCCCCTGCAAACCACATGAATCTCAACTGTACCACATTCACATTCTCGAATTTGGATGGAATATTTACCAAGTTCACTGCATGCATTTGGTGTGGTAACTTCATAATGCAGGACCAATATTGCCAGATTGATATTTCATCAACCTCAAAATATGCCATGTAGGCCTGGTCCTCTCCGAAGATTTTGTATGGTGACTGTTCACCCTAGGTCACAGGCTTGGAAATTGTACTTGATACTCAAAAATTGCCTAACAGCTTGTCAGTGATTGGTCAGATTGTAGATTTGATATCACATTACACAGTCAAAATTGTGTGAGGCAGAAGAACTGTTTGAATATGATACATACTCTACATTTAATGACTGGAATGATTATTTACCTGTGCTTAACAGTACTGCTGGTATACATGTATGTATGAGATGTTCAAAAATATATTTGGTGAAAACTACGTTGGTCATGAACATCAATAATTAGCAATAATTGTATGTAGTTACGAGGTTCATCACCATATCATTATGATGGCAATATTTTAATATCATGTTATACATTGTTTACGTTAAGAGATGTGACAATGCTTGTCACTTCTCTTTACCATGACCTTACATGTTATGCATCGTCGTTTTTTTTGTTCATTATCTTCAGCCTTTTTTTCTGTCCTATTTTCCAGGAGCGAAAGTTTCTGACCATATCCAACTATGTCTTCACTGTGATATTTGCATTAGAAATGACATTAAAGGTAAGACAAGAGTCCCTTAATCACCTGTCTATGAGTCCTGCCTCATTAAAATCAAGACTAATTGATAGCCGACCAAATTAGCTTCTTTATCTTCGAACTATTAGACCAGAGCTCTTTAATCAGTGGATACCAGCTTCTTAGTGAGGACAAAGAATGCTCATATATTTGGAAGCTGCTCAAAGTCATGACGACTTAGTGAAGCAAAGACGTGTAATTACTGGAACTTCACCGACATGGCATACAATTACTGCTCTTGACCTTTTCAATCAAGCTAGTAGTCAAGCTTGTTTATACGGCTCTGAGGAAACTTGGCACATCTATGCTGTATTAATAATATTTGGGATGTTATCTCCAGTATCTTATGATTCCATGGAAAGTCAGCGTCCAGATTTAAGGAACAAGCATGTGCTCTAAGCACTGACCATGCAATCACAAGAAACACATCCATTGATTTGCAGACTGACCATACTGTTGTATACATGTTATATCAATCAAAATGTAAATTAATTTAATGTAAATTGAATACATGTAGTTTCATCCCTTTGCTTTGAAAAAAGAATTCCTTTTGGGTGACATTCGAAGAGATATTTTCATACTGGATTCTGTGATGCATCATAATCGAGCTAATTTTCCTTTCTCCTCCCCCTGGGATCTTGTTTTGTGCTCTTCAGAAAATTAAGTTTCCTATACTCCGTTCTGAAAAAAATATTTTCCCTACATCGACCAGTTGGAGAACCCATCCTGCTACCACTTGTATTTCATTTCCAACTTAGGACATGAATGGTTCAATTAATCAGGTCTGTGAAACCTCGAACACTGGCATGCAGAATTACACAGTTTGCCAGATTTTGTGCAGTTCCAACAAAGTAATTATTTCAGAGATTGGGCCAACTTGTTGTTTTTTTTTCTTATGAGTCCATCTATGGTTGAATATTAAATTGTTTATTTAGCAAGAGTATTTATTTGGTCAGCCAATCCAATTGTCTTTGCCATCTAAAAGAGCAACTGTTCTAAAAATAGCGCGGTATGCAGCTTGTAGAATATAAATGTAGGTGTTCACTGAAAATACATGTAGTGTCATGGAAAGTGGTTGTCACAGGTTGGAATTCAACACTATGGTAATCTCTCTAATAATTCAATCCCCTTATCAAAATTCAACCAACCCCAGTTTTGGGGACAAAATTTAATCGGCTGTTCTAATAAATTTCATCACTCTCTAAAATCATTTAAATAATGAAGAAATAATGGATTATATGCATGATTTTTAACCATTTTATCAACTTCCTGTTCTAATAAATTTGATCACTCCTGATTTTAAAGTAGAAAATTTCACTTCCTGTGATTGAATTATTAGAGGGATTACCGTATGAAGATAGATGTGTACTGTTCATTAAGGAAAGGAAATAGATTTGGTTCCTACCTGTCTGAATTGTTTTCTTGGATTATGGGCTGAAAATCTTGTTGAATACATGTACATTTAAGAGATATGGAAAGGGAGCCATCCACAATTATAATCATGCAGACTATGCAAGTTTTATGCAAATTTGGAATCTTAACAACAAAAAGTGTTCTGTTACAAAGAAAATCTGACATTATTTTTCTTCCTCGTTCACATCTCAGATTTATTACACATGTATCTTGCTTACAGAACATGCTACATGTATACTGATATATTAATACAGTCTGCATGTTCAGGATATTATATGCAGACAAATTTGATCCATGATAAATGACCATTAGCATCTGGTTTAATCTTGAGTTTTGTTTGGTGGCAGGTGCTTGCCAAGGGGTTTGTGGTGGGCCAACACGCCTACCTAAAGAGCGGGTGGAACCTGATGGATGGCTTCCTCGTGATTATATCCCTGGTCGACATCATTATATCCATCTCAGCCAGCAGCAGTCCCCGTATATTTGGTATTTTACGAGTGTTCAGATTACTACGGACACTTAGACCACTCAGGTAGGTTGACTGTTCTTCAGGGGTCTTATACATAAATAAAGCTTAACCTTTTCACTTTTGATGACGTGCAGTTTCTTTCCTCATACTGTTTATGACAGGCAGCGTACGTCCATGTTTGTAGTCGTTCTATGACAGCGCCATTACGTCGGCAGGCGTATTTTCATGCATTGAAACTCGCTGATCAAACGAGAAGAGAATTTCGTCATTACTGGCAGATCCCCAAATACCATTTCCTCTTATTTTGATATCAAAGCATGGACGACACATCTAAGTGTACAGTATTCTTGTAATGGCTGCGACATGGCAGGTGAATCCAGGTTAAACAATGAAAGGGTTAAGACTTAATGTTGATTATGCTTAGTCAAACTCAGAGAATTTGATTGAGGCATAGGCTGATAACATCTCTCTGGTATTTTTGTGAGTGACGGGAGTCCGGCTCTCCCACTAAGCGATCCTGTCAACATGTGTTAGGACTGAATTAATCCATCATAAAATCAGAAATTTGTTTTGTAATTTTATCATTGAAAGTGAACCTGTACAACTAAGTAATCTGTGGTTTGCTTGAAATGATATGTCCATCCATCCCTATCTATGTGAACGAGATAGCTGTAAAACGATTCCACTGAGGAGTTCCAAATTGGGTATTCTTATTTACGTAGTCAAGATCGAGCTAGTTCGAAAATGAAATCGTTCGAATAATTTTTATGTTTGATCGGTCAAACGCCAGTCTCTGACATACATACATTTCACAGGAATGAAATACACTATAGCAGTATTTGCAGAATAACAGTAAATTGTACTCTGACAGTGGAACTGATCAGACTCATTATGCAGTCTGTTCGTCCAGGGGATGATCACATTATGATGATGACTTCACATTTGATGTACTTAATTATCTGGTCGAGCCAGAAGCCTATCAGAAATAAATCCATTTGGATAAATGTGTACTTCACCATTGAACCAATTACAACCCATTTCAATGAATAACAAAGGGTGGCACCTTTAAGACTAACTAAGTTTATTGATCACAAGTTTTCGCAGATAGTGGAAATCTGCTTCGTCACGTGACGAAGTCCCATGGCTTCATCAGCTCACCTGACGAAGCAGATATCCACTATCTGTGAAAGCCTGTGACCAAATACTTAGTCTTAAAGGTGCCACCTGTTGTTATTCTTTTATACTATACAGACTAACGCGGCTACCCCCAATTTCTATTAACCCATTTCAAAGACTCGGGATCTGTTGCACCAAACATGATTGGCTAGACATAACTGTAGTAAGTTAGTCAAGCCTTACTAGAGTTACCCCAAAACTAAGGAAGCTTCTTGAAATTAGGGCATACTAGGAACTGGTATAATTAAGGCATTCCAAACAGTATGGCATGGTGCGCCGAGTTGGAACCCCGGCATCCATTTTCGAACTCGCCAAAGAAAGGATGGCATAAGTATTGCCATACAATACATGTAGCACAGAGGGAATGGCAGGGAATGGCATATGCCATTCCAATTGGAACTTCTATCCATGCTGATCAGAACACTACACCGGGCATAGTGTACCCCATTTGGATCACTGGAATATGCCATTCCTTTCAAGGAATTAACTCATGCCCTAATTTCAAGAAGCTCCCTAAGGGGCTTTCAGATGCACAGCTTCATATTGTATTGTATTGTGGCACAAACTCTGACCTACACCAGCATGTCACAGGTGTCATTATCCCCTCAATAAACTTCTCACTAATGAGCAAGATAACCCGATATATACAGTATAAATCACTAAGTGTCCATCTGTGTCTCTGAGGCCTCTTGTGAAGTGCTGGACCACCTACACAGATTCCTAACAAGCATTTTTTTTTTGGTCAAAGGGTAAAACTTGTAGTCTGGTCAGGCAGAAATGGAAATGATTCACTCAAATTAAACCATGTACACAGATTTGTGTTTTGGGTTTTATGTCAAGTCAATAATTCATGGCTTTATCAATAAAGGTATACAATTACTTGTTTTGTTTTTTCAAGAAAAACATATTATCTTGGGGAAATCGCGTAAATTTAATGTTTTCATCAAATTTCCATGTGAATGTTTTCGCATTTTCCTTTATATACCACATGTACACTTCTCACAACTAGTCTATGTTCATACATGTCATCTGAAAAAAACTTACTAGTATGACTATAATTGACTTGTACATGTACTTCGCAAAGGCGGGGTGGGTTGTTTGTGAGGATCCGGTAGGCACGGGTTCCTGTGGCTTCAATGCATTTTGCTGAGAAGCAGCAGGAACTTGATAATGTGATGTCCAGCACTGTAATATCACTTGTCTTTATTGCACTATGTAAGCATCCTGTTTGTGTCTTTTGTGCTATCCTCAGTGTTCAGAGGATGTCTGGTTCCATGTTGCTTCGAAGATTTGTTCTTTGAAGTAGCAGTAACACAACTTGGCTCAGTGGTGCTTGGTTGGTTCGTCGCTATATGACTGAAATGTTGAAATCGACGTTAAATCCTATTCACTCACTCACTCGCAAAGGTGGTAGTTTATCTGAGTAAAAGCCAAAAAAGACCTGTCTTACTGATTCAACTGATGCCCTGTGTAAGACATGAAAATTATTTCTTTATTCATATTTTATGTAAAAAAAAATTTTTAAGTTTCCAAAAATGACCTTCAAACAACACTGCAACTCATTATGCCAATATTGGGACCCATTCATTCTTCATTACCATATTAAGGATAGCTATCGGTTAAAGGGTCAAATTGGTCATTTTTTTTATTTCTTCATTCAAATATTCACTATTTCGTCTAACATTTGGTGAAAAAATGAAATATTAATTTTTGTCCAAATTATGGCAAGTGATAGAGTTTTGAATTTGTTCTTCGATTTAGTCAGATCTGTATGAAACATGATAGTTGAAATCTGATGTACATTGTTAAATTTGCTGAATGAAACCTGGTAAAAGTTGTTAAAAATGTCCAGGAAAATTCCAATCTTGAAAGAAGGTTGTATGGACCTGGAAAAGGGAAGGAACCCTGCATGTTATCAGTTGATAGAGCTGCCTAGCTAGTTATCCAGTACCATATGCCAAATGTATATTGGCCAATCAAACCATCAATCCTGTGAACGAGTAGGGTGATTCTCTTCCAGTGCATGAGTGCAGCTACGCAGTATTGTTTTACCTTAATTCTAATGCTAATTCCTCAGTTGCCCCACACAAGCTGAATGCGAAGATAAAAACCAATATTATCCGAGCTGGGTGAAGAGGAGATTTAGCTTTCTTCTACAGCCTTGCGTCCACACGAACTCTGAAGTCGTGCACTGGCTGGCTGGCTATCTAATTGAGGCAAGCGAACACGTGGAATTTCGGTTGGACAGGTCAACTCATCAGTGCTTTTATTTCCTGATAATCTCCACATCTCTTCACACGTGGCCACCAATTGTGTCCTCAGCCATGCCCAGCCCTCAATTATTGCCATTGATTTTCTGTTCTGGACGGATTGCTCACGTCCAAATGATGGCAAGATTAGAAGCTCTTTGTTTGTACAATTGACTTCTCTCCCTCGATGCTGTTGAAAGCAGTTTGGCTGCCTTGCATGTGCTATTGAATTCCAATAGCTGGCGCGGTGGAATTGAGGATATTGGATGATCGTCTTCGTACATGTATGTTAGCGTAATAATTTTGTCCCCTGACCATCATGATTAGAGTGTCCGCCATGCAAGCGGGAGGTCCCAGGATCGATCCCATATTGTGCTGTACCTATGACTTCAAAAATGGAACTTGTTGTCTACTTGGTGTGTGCTCGGCATTAAGAGGATAGATCAAGGACTGGTTGGTCTGGTATCCGGATAAATTGACTGGGTAATGTGTCACGTCTGCCTATGATGTAGTGCTTCCAAGAGACCGAACTATGACTGGCAGCATTAGGACGGCTCTATCCCATGTAGGCACACAGTTGTGACCTTAAGCAACAATAAATCGTATTCACTCACTCTTTAAGGCCAGGGGAAGTAACTGATATTTAGAAAGTGAATAAATAAGCCCAAGAATGTACATGTATTGTGAATAAATGCCCATCCATTACATGTAGTTCTGCTCAATATTGACCCAAGTAGGTTAGATCAACATTCTCATTCTTGCAATGTGATCATGACATGTAATATTCTTTTTTCTTGCAGAGTGATCAGTCGAGCCCCTGGCTTGAAGCTTGTTGTACAGACATTGTTGTCATCATTACGTCCCATTGGAAACATTGTTCTCATCTGTTGTACATTCTTCATCATTTTTGGGATACTCGGGGTTCAGGTTAGTCCAAGCTTTCATTTATCCATACACAGACTTGATCGAATCACGATCACTCACAAATGAAACTCGCTAGCTCACGTTGGCATTGGTTGAGTACCAATAATTTACTCGCCACTTTGTCAAAGACCTTGATTTCTCCTCATCATCTTAGCGACTCCTTGAAAATTATACTTGCCATTGTCTATTTTTTCGTCGCCAATGACGAGTATGCAGCCTTATATTTCAGGAACTGCCTGCATATCCACATCCTGTCACACTTGTTGTGTCTGTGCTTCTTGAGAAATTCTTATTACATTGAATTGTGAACTTATCTTTTTCAGCTCTTCAAAGGCACCTTTTTCTACTGTAAAGGTCGAGATGTTAGACATATCAGAAATAGAACACAATGTGATGAGGACTTGAACAGTAACTGGACCAACCAAAAATACAACTTTGACAACCTGGGCCAGGTGAGTTCATAAGTGGTTGAAGGATATGGTTCTTTTAACAACTAAAATGGAATAGTTTTTGTCATAATGTCTGTTGGTAGTTTGGGAGATTGAGATGGAACGAAATGAGGGAGGTTCAAGTCCTAACTTTCCCTCGCTGGGATATTCCTGGGATTTTATATGCAAGATATTTAGATGTTGTTGATAAACATGTCCGTATGTTCGTCCATCCGGTTACCGCATTTTAGGCAAAACCGCTCTAGACACAACCACCAAATTTTGAACACTTATTTATCTAGTGCTAAATCAGACGCCTATCGAAATTGGCTACCCCCGGCCCATGTTTTACAGAGTTATGCCCCTTTACATATATATTAATTTCTATATCTGTCTTATATGCTTGAATGTAACCGACTATATCTGCAAAACTAAAACTTAGCATGCTTTGTTTTATACTCCATACACTGATCTGTTGATACATCCATACACTGCAAATTGTAAATTACCTGTAGCTTGATCATCCCACATAGTACTATCTCTTCCCCAATTCACACTATACATGGGTCTCGATCACTTGGGGAAAGTCAAGGGGTTTTGATTAGATCAATATCATGTTAAAGACTTCCTCTGTAAAATGTTGACGAGGCCGTGTCTGATTTTGTAGATACAACATGAAGGAATTATATATACAAAAATTGGAGCCATACAAGAATGCTCTAGATATTGGTTTCTATTTGGCCCATTCAATCCCATAGTACATTCAGGCAGAACGGCTTATCACCAGTTATTGGATTATTCAAAATCTGTATAAATTAGCCATGGTACCATGCTCTAACGTTGAACTAGTACTATTGGGTTTTTTACCCCTCGGCCAAATTTGGCCTAGGGGTATTGTCGTCATCATGTACGGCTGTCCGTACGTCCGTACGTCTGTACGTCCGTACGTCCGTCCGTCCGTTACCGCGATATCTACAGAACCGTTTCATGCATGGCAACCAAACTTGGTACATCTATTTATCTTCACGTAAATCAGAAGCCTATCGAAAATGAGTCATCTCGGACAATATTTTGCAGAGTTATGCCCCTTTTTACAAATAAAAATCCATTTATGATTTGTTATTGTGATAATTTCAGAACCGTTCCATATACAACATCCTAACGTGATACAGTTGTTTCTCTTGACCTGAACTAGGTGCCTATCAAAAATGAGTCGTGTCGGAAAGTATTTTGCAGAGTTATGCCCCTTGTCTAATAAAATCCGTTACCGCGATATCTACAGAACCGTTTCATGCATGGCAACCAAACTTGTTACATCTATTTATCTTCACGTAAATCAGAAGCCTATCGAAAATGAGTCATCTCGGACAATATTTTGCAGAGTTATGCCCCTTTTTACAAATAAAAATCCATTTATGATTTGTTATTGTGATAATTTCAGAACCGTTCCATATACAACATCCTAACGTGATACAGTTGTTTCTCTTGACCTGAACTAGATGCCTATCGAAAATGAGTCGTGTCAGAAAGTATTTTGCAGAGTTATGCCCCTTGTCTAATAAAATCCGTTACCGCGATATCTACAGAACCGTTTCATGCATGGCAACCAAACTTGTTACATCTATTTATCTTCACGTAAATCAGAAGCCTATCGAAAATGAGTCATCTCGGACAATATTTTGCAGAGTTATGCCCCTTTTTACAAATAAAAATCCATTTATGATTTGTTGTTGTGATAATTTCAGAACCGTTCCATATACAACATCCTAACGTGATACAGTTGTTTCTCTTGACCTGAACTAGATGCCTATCGAAAATGAGTCGTGTCAGAAAGTATTTTGCAGAGTTATGCCCCTTGTCTAACAGAATCCACTAATTCCTATGTTAATTTAAGCTTGCATATTATTTCTATTATCATGTTAGTATACTATCACATTTATTTATTGATTGGATGACTGATTTATTCATTTATTCTCTTAGACAATGCAAAGAATGCTTGCAAATCTGTTTTGAAAATGACATAAATGTGCCATTTAGTATACATGTACTGTATTTATCTAGCCATGTGTACTGTTGTTTTGGTGAGACATCGATACAGCTCTTTCAATTTATTCAAGAAACAAATTAATTTAAGGGGAGGAAAACTTTTTTTTTTCAAGGAAAGTACTCTTACAATACCATGGGTAAATATTTCTTCCCACAAGCCAATCAATTGGTAGAGACACCCTTATTATAATAGCTGGGGTTCAGAGCCGAGGGGTTTGGATAGCGCAGCTTCATGTTTGTTTTATAAGATTTAACAGCCTGAAGATTTATTTATGGTTCCCTGAGCCTTCAAACTTTGGGGAAAAGACGTTTCTGATGGTGGTTATGCTACAGCCTAGCCCACTGTTAAACAGAATAATTGCTGCGCTGCTTCAACCAGGCGCTTTACCCGTAACTTGACCCCTGTTGTTGAATATACTTTACAGAAGATCACACATCATTTATAATGGTGAAATAGTTTGAAACAAGAAAAAGTTTGCCTTGTATGGACAGGTCTCCATGATCATCTGTCGGGTTGGGGAGGATCCTCGCTTAGATGCTGACTGCTAGCCTCACACCGCTGAACCGGCATGGGTTCGAGCCCCGCTGGTGCATGTGTGAAAGTTTGCCAGTTACTCGCTGTCAGGCGGTGGTTCTCACTGGCTTCCTCCACCAACCAATCTGGCTGTCACCATATGAGTGAAATAACCTTGAGTGTGACATTAAACCAAAATCCCCTCCCTCCCTGTCTGCTTGGTATTATGAAATAAATTCCAAAGAAAGTGATGCGTATCAAATGGTAGGCAAAAATTCATTTGGTTTGATGCATTTTATATAATGAGATAGATACAGTAAACTGAGTCACTATATCCTCATCAATATACGCAGGAATGGACTGTGTATATTTCTAACAATACCGCATAGCCTTTATAAACAGGCAAATGGTTTGGAGTAACAAATGGCAAACAGAATGATCTTCAGTAGATTGAATGAAGAGTTTGCCAAGTTCAGTTACTATCAAGGTCAGAAGAATGGCTGTCCAGTAACTTCTCTGTTCTGACACTTTTATTATGAACAGTTAGTATCTTTTATCATCACGTGTAACTTTCTGAACCCTGACAGGCTATTTGAGTACTGTTCCCACTACAGTTTTGACTATAACCTGCTGATAGAGTACAGGTAAGAAATGTGGTGTAAATGTTAATGTGTTCTTGTGTTTTGTTTTGCAGGCATTAATGGCCCTATTTGTGTTGGCCTCCAAAGATGGTTGGGTCAGCATCATGTATACAGGACTGGATGCTGTAGGCATCGATCAGCAGGTACTTCACAGCTAATGATACTTTATCACGCAGAATGTTATCTTTGAAAATGTCTAAAGCTCCTTATTCAAGTCTTCTTTTTTGTTTTCTTGATGCTGAAAGCATTATTGGTCATTTTAATATAATTATATTCCTTCATTGTGAAACATCCTGCCAGAAAATACTGGCTAGGGTGAGAATTAAACTCACGATTGAGGGGACACCGTCCCACTGCTCTCACCCAAGCCAGTATTTTCTGGTTTCACAATGGAGGGATATACATGTAATTATGTTATAATTTAGGAATATAATTATTATATTATAATTTATTCCTGAAGATGACTGCAATTATTTCTCCCTGAAACAATTCAAATATTTCTTTAATAGTCTTTGACTTCAGTCTTGCTTTGAATGCGAGAACATGTATCTGCGAACCATATTCATTATCCATTAACCAATCTCCCCCCAGTTTATGTATTCCAGCTTCAAAATCTAAGAAGCATGGGCATTTGTCACTCAATTAAATCTCACCTAAAACCTGGCAATGGGACAATAAGGCCAGATGATAAACCGGAAGTGCCAGATCTGTCAGTTGATTGGTTAACTGGATCAAAATTGACAAACAGGAAGTGGCAGTCACAGCTCTGATTGGATAGTGGGTAATGTGCAAGTGTCCCATTGCTGAGAACTGATAATTCCAAGAAGTTCTGATTGCAAAAATTCTCCTAGTCCACCTTGTTAACATAATTTCCTTTTCAATGAAGAACTGAATTTTAAAATTTGTACAGTGGAAACCTTTTAAAGGAAATCTTTCCGATATCGGTCTCAGACGGAGTACACAGTAAGGCATGACCACCACTCCGCCTCGCATGCTAATTTCTGGGTTGTAGAATCTCTTTTCTCCCTATACTACAACATGGAGGCATGTTTTTAAATGTTATCATAGTTGGTGTAAATTTGGTAAGTAGTCCTCAAATCCATGCTTATCCTGATGAATATTTTGGCAGCTTCAAGTTGAAAATATGTCGGATATTGCTAGTTATAGATAGTGCTGCCCGTTGAACCATATCAACTACCCAGAAGTCCAGTCAAACCTCAGGTGCTCACGCCGCACTGCACTCTCTGTATGAGACTGATATCGAGAAGCCTCCACTGCATACCCTAAATCCAGGAACATTATTTGCATTTATGAAGTCGACCCCTTTATGAAACAAACTTACGTATAGGGCTACAGGGATGGAAACAAGGATGAGTGATCAGCAATAACTGATCAAACTTGGACACAGCTAGACCAATCAAAATGCCATAGCGATGACATGGACAAAGTAATTTGGTGATCAAGTTCAAAACTTCTAATAATAATCACTGATCAAATTATTTTCCCTTATTGCCAGCCCTGGGCTAGTGGTGGATTTGTCTTTTCACACCCAATTCGATTAAGCAGATTTTTCAGTTATTAGTATACCATTAATTGGCTCCACTGTAGTAGCACAAATATGATTGATAGAAACAGTCAATATGCAAAATCTTGCACTCGTATTTATCCTCTATTTTTACAGCCAATAGAAAACTACAATGAGTGGCGGCTCATCTATTTCATATCCTTTCTGCTCCTGGTTGGCTTCTTCGTCCTGAACATGTTCGTGGGAGTCGTGGTGGAAAACTTTCATAAATGCCGTGAAAACCAGGAAAAGGAGGAGCGAGCAAGACGGGCAGCGAAACGAGCGCGTAAACTGGAAAAGAAACGAAAGAGTGAGGATGGTTCGCCTAGTCCAGCTGGTTTGTATAGTGTTACTGAGTCTGGCCTGGGTTTCATATTGCACTACTCAATTCCCTCCATCTCATTGCTATTCCCTCCCCTCTTCCAGGATCAAAATGACTAAACCAAACATACTCATTCTGAGAAACTTGTTAGTTCCTTGGGATCATTGCTCGTCTTACCTGCAAATCGTGAATTAAGAAAACTGTTGGGTCCCATACCGTTTCCAGATTGAAGATTATCCCATTGGATGATATATTCTTTTTTTTTATTTTTTGTTAAATCAGATCATGTATTCCATTGCTCGTTGAAACTGGATGAACCGACAATCAGACTTTTCTCTCTGTGGAGCGGCTCTGCAATATCCAAGGGACGGAAATTCTGCGCTATGACACCCGCTCCTTTTCAAGTTTTTACTTGCATGTTTTCTGAAAATTCACAGGCAGATACTTCCAGGATTCACTTTTCTATACAGCCTTTTCTTTACTGTTAATTCACATTTATAATTTCTCATCGTTTCAATACTAAGATCCTAGTAATTTGACGCTTTTCCAAGAACATGAGTTCCTCGTGTCTTCCAACTTCACTGCTAACTCTCATCCCCTTCAGCTCAGCTATTCATTAATCCACATGTGAATCATTAGTTATTTCCAAGAACGATATTTGATAAATTTCAGTATATAATTTGGTGCTCACATATTACTTGACATGGTTGATGCACAGTTGTGTTTACCACATTATTCCCTCCACAAAACCCTCCCCGCAAATTGGCTCGGACTGATAACAGGTGTTTTACTGGTTGATAAATGGTCCGCTTGACAAATCACCTTGCACAGTATCTGTATCAGTTTACATCGGATGCAACATGTAAAAAATCAAACACAATTTGTTCCCTTTTAGGCCATCCACAATAATATTTCTGTTTCCAGTAACCCTACCAACCCATATATTTTGCAGTTATAAAAAAAGTTTTGGTGACAATTTTTTCTATCTTTTTCAACCATACTCTGTGAAACCCTATACAAAAATGTCAAAAATTGATTAAAAAAATAAATAAATAAAAGAAAAAAAAACCCTGCCTGCCTACGTACCCAATTTTTCAGTTGGGTACTGGAACCCAAAGTATTATTGTGGATGGCCTTATTTTCTTTCTACGCATTCACAATGCACCTTCTTGTTTGATAATTGCATACAAATTAACTCCAGTAGACATCAACAGTTTACACCTACAATCTAACAAGGGTCTCCGTGTTGTATGGTAAACATGATGTTAATTCACATGCCAGACTCAGTATGCTGTACATGCTCTATGTGGTGTCTCTAGTGTTATGGTGTCTTGTGTCTGTGGTGTAGATGTATGTCTCTGTTATATGGCTCTAGATGTTGATTGCTGTGTGTAGCAGTATGTATATATTTTGTTCTGGCTGTCTGTATTAAGACAGTTCTGCAGTAATGTAAGAACCCTTCATCATCTCTAATTCAATGAAACCATGCCCATTGGAGAAGGTGCCATTTCCACAATAGGTCAACATTCTTGAAATTTTGAAGTGCTTGAAATGTCTCGCTCAATGCTTAACAACTACATGTTAGAATAAAATATGTGAAGTGTAGAAACTCTTGTTGCAATTCTCGAGAGCAAGCATGGTGTAGTTTCCACACTCTACGGGACAGGCCCAGTCATTTGTAGTTCATAGTGCCCACTGAGAAGTTCACAGTGACTTTGTTCTGACAGAAAAAAAAGAATATTATAATTCATGTTCATAACTTGTTTGTGACAATGGCAAGCTATCTTTCTCAAATGGGACCTAGATAAATGTGGCTGTTTTAAGGATACAGAACCCTCCTGCAAACAATTTTACACCCCATCTTGAATCTGTCTTTTACAGCTAAAATAAGCCTCCTAGCTATGGCAATGTATAATCTGTTGAAAGAGTATTTCTCAAGGATTCCAAATATATAAATTTGTTCCCAACATATTTGTTGTGAAGATATTAGATTTTAATCAAATTAATTTCTAAAATCAGCCTTCTTTTTAAATTGGCTATTTCCAATAAAGTATTCCACTTATCGTCACATACATCTGGTAGAAGACAACTCCAACAGGAAATCCGAGTCTCAGTTTTTTAAGTTTTGGTCTACGGTAATTCCCCTAATAATTCAATCACAGGAAGTTCACTTTTCAACTCTGTTATTCAAACACAGAGAAAAAGTAACATTCCCATTCTTCATTCAAATTGAAGAAAAACCATATAATGACAAAATGTGACACTTTGTAGCTGGTGCTATCAAGAATATTTTCAGATATAAGCCATTTTTGTTGCACTTCTTGTGATCGAATTATTAGGGGAATTACCGTAGTTCTTGTTCTAGTGACTTTTAATGGAAAATTTCTCTATAAAATCGAGTAACTCCCAGTGTTAAACTCTGAAACTGAATTAAAAACAAACTATTATAAGTATCAAAATGCTTTGCGGCAAGTCATACAATTGATGCAAGCAGGCGATTTCCTGGTTAGTCTATAGCCAGTTACCGTCGCAATACACAAACGACCAACAGGTTAATCGGCTGTCAACGGGGGTGCAATAATCTGTTAATTTTCACACCTCTAAAAGTAATCAAGACAGGGAACTCGGAAAAATAAATTGAAACCTAAAATTACACTATTTAAAATTGGAATTTCAAAAAAAAAATTCAACAGAAGGAACATCTAATTTCGAATATTGAATTTGGGTAATAACAAAAATATGGCCGCTTTCTTCAGCCAGGAGGGCTCTATATCCATAAGAAGGTTCCAGACAGATTTAATTTTATATCTACTGTGCATGTACCAACATAGAGATATTTTATGAAAGTGAATAGAAAAAGAAAATAATAACTTTGAGGAAGAGAGTTGTGCAAGGATTTTGGAATTGAATAAAGTGTTATCCAAATTTTAAGACAAACCGCATTGGTGAAATTAGTGTAATTCTGTGACCATATTTGCCCATGTTGGCATACCACTGTCTTGAAGAAAAGTCTGGTGTTCCACCATATTTTATTATATTTTCCCATGTATCATTGTTCCAGAAAATTATTGAGGTATTGTGATGAAATTTATGAGATTTTAACTTCTTTGGAAATATATGCTCTTTCTATGAAAAATATAGATATTTTTCGTGGAATGGAGTAGGGTTAAATCAGTAGGCTTATCACAATCGCAGATTATGCAAATATAAGCCTGGTGACCCCAATAAAATGACAGATATTTCCGAATTGTCTGAAACATCCTTTAGACCCGAATCAGGAGCTGTGTTCTTCAACCAGAATCGGCTCCATCCAGAACCTGATTCATGTTGTCACCTGTAAACAACAGTAATATTATGGAAGACACCATCACCGAGGAGATGAGGGGTACTTGCATGTGTGGGATTGATCAGCAGCAAAGTCACGTGGCATGAGATATCTTTGTATTTTAGGTGTTCTTAAGCAAACCGGATGGTGAAAATGCATGCAAGAATGACTATGAATTGAAGACTATTGAATAGTCGGGTATCAACTTTGCTATACAGTAGAATGAATATTGACCTCACCTGTTGTTTTAGTTGTGTGTGTTGATGTATATCGCGGTTGTTAGCTGTAGTAGTGATCAGGGTATATGAGACATGACCAGCTTGGCATGATTGATGTGTACTAGCATAGACAACTTTCTCTTGTATAGCATACTCATGTATTACAAGGTCAGGTAAGAGCTGTTTCAGTAAAAAATATATACCCCCGGCGGAAGGGAAATTTTCTAGCCTCCAGCCACCAAGATATTCAATTTCTTATATTTTGTACTCCCCCCATATCAGCAGAACAAGGACTTCAAGACCGACCAATAGAAGTGTTTGTTTTTCCTAAGGCCTGTGTACCAATGAAGAATAGCAATTTTCATTTTTACGTGAATGAACTATACCAGATTGCCAACATACAGACACACGGCGATCACAACATGCTTACATGTAGTTGTGGCGTGAACAGGAGAGTAATACCAAGGGCAGGTAACTCCAGTCAATTAAACATTCGTGTCGTAAGTACTCCGTTTCCCCCATTTTCCATGACCCCCCCCCCCCCCTTGCAGCCAAATGTGTCTGACCCGAGAAAAAAAGCTACCAGAGATTCATTGCACAGGAAAAATGAACAGCTTGTATGTAGACTGTCCACGAGAAAAGGTTACGGTATGAGTTTATTTCCAAACAAAACCACTCGAAGTAATTTTCTACCCTGCCCATGCCACACACATACATTTTTTTAGATTATTTTCCCTTCTGCTGGGGGTACTTATTTTCAAATTTTATTTTCAAATTTTTAAGCTCGCCTTTCTACAGAAAGCTCATTTACTAAATGCCTGTCTGCACAATTCAAGAAGAAAGGCCAGAGATTGACGATACATGGTTATCATGAATCTTATTCTCAGTTGGACCTGAATGACGAATACTCTGCCATTAATACAGGTTTATTATTTCTTCATTGTCCTCTAGATCTCTAGAGTTATATGAGTCTTCCTTTTTATACCAGTATGGAAATGTTCGGTCAATTACCTGATTTTTAACTTCTTCATGCAAATTTCATATTGGTCAGTTTAGTCTGAAATGCAGCCAGGATACTTGTAGGGATAGGTACATTTAAGAAAATCAAAATTATTTAGATCAAATAAAATTTTGACCAGTTTTACTCTAAATTTGATCAGTCCTCTATTCGGGACATAACACATTTATCAGATATGTCTGTTGTCTAACTAATGGGAATTCAGATCACGGACATTTGCAAGTGGATTTCAGACTTCTCTAGAATTAAATTGACCTGCCTGATTTTGATAAAATATCTAATTTTATGATAATCATTTGTGCAGATTTTGCTGCATGACTATACTTACAGCCTCGGAGATGATCCTAATGCAGCAGTTTTATATGATCTTTACATTTATGTAGTTTGCTATTCAGTACAAAAAGTAACAAAACCATGGACTTCATCTGGAAGGCAGTTAATGACAGAAAACAATGACTCAAAACATGAAAAAGTGGACTAAAATTTACACCAATATGTGTGATATTTGTTGGATCAGTAAGTATTCATAACGCTGTGAGTACATATCTTCTATGGACATCGCCAGCCATATTGGTTTTTGCAATTGTTTCTGATCTGAAGTTTGACTGTAAGCTGTTTGAAATTTGTGCAGACGCATCTTGGTGAGGCATTTCAGATCCATTAACACGGAACAGAATTGTTCTTCTCCGGATGCCCTAACTTTAAAGGCTTTAGTGACTCTGTGGCTTGCACCTTCAGCATGATCCAGCCTCAATCTTATATACTACAGCACTGAACAAGTCTGGTACTTAACTCCCACACCATATGGCACACGTGCAACACAGTGCAGACCCAGTTTTATGCACAGAACACCCCCTCTGAACCTTCATATGCTGAAACCTTGAAGAAGACATTTATTTTTGTCTGTCCGACTTGAAAGGCTCATCATGTTTGGTGATGATTTTAAATGAGCGAGTCCATGTTTAAGACTATGTATCTCAGAAATGCAATCGATAACATCCTCTGCCCATCCACCTAGTATAATCCGTGGTGTCTCCTCCTACTCCGTTTTACTCACTGCACAGCGGGTCGCATAGGTGTGGCGCAGGATAGGGTGGGGCGAGAAACCTGGGGTTTTCACTACCTGAGATTCCATGGGCCAGGCTTGCACCCTACAGTAGAATGGGTCGACTGCGCATGCGCGATGAGTAGTGCGCGGGTCGCATAGGTGTGGCGCGGGATAGGGTGGGGCGAGAGACCTGGGGTTTTCATTACCTGAGATTCCATGGGCCAGGCTTGCACCCTACAATAGAATGGGTCGACTGCGCATGCGCGATGAGTAGTGCGCGATGAGTAGTATAGAAAGGGCACGCAATCTCCCTAGTACATGTAATAACCCAATATATTCCAAGAACTCTTGTAATACAACTGATACGGTAAATCCTGTAATAATTCAATCACAGGAAGTGAAAGTTTCTGGCATTAAATCTGGGGGTGATCATATTTATTAGAACAGGAAGTTGACACAATGGTTCAAGATATTTCAGAGAATCCATTATTTCTTTGTTATTTATTTTAGAGGGTAATCAAGCTTATTACAACAACTGATTGAGTTCTGCTCACATAGTCAAAGAGATTAAGGTGACTGGTGACTGGATTATTTAGGGATTTCACGTTTTCGCTTTGATGGGTTCACCATTATAATTAGCATAACAACTTAAATGCATATATTTTATTCTGAAAGTGTATTTTAATACATAATATTGCCATGAGACCATAACTCCAACTTGGCTCGCTATTTCACGTGATGGGCTCAACATTAGCTGATAAACTTTGATGGCTGTGTTTCTCATGATGAATAGAAATCAGTGTTCTGTTATCCTGGCATGAATTCATGCCTCATCCAGACCTAATAAACAGATGTACATCAGATTTGAATCACTCCGCCTGCTCTTTATTATCACTCTCCATAAGTGGTCTGGAGAAATCTCTTTCAGCTCTCTTGTTAATTTCAAATATCAGCACCCTGTCCACAACAATCCTCACGAAAAGCAGGGGTATCTCTATTCTAGATACCCCTGGTACACATGGGAATGGATACTGTTCATGGGAAATATGACTATTTATCTGGCATTCTGCAAAGCAACATCTTGGGTATATTGACCAATCAGATCATGTGTTCACCATGACTATGGAGACCATGACAACAGATTTGAAATCACCACAGTTGCCTGGCTAGTGGAATTTTTGGTTGCAGGTTAATATAATACATTTTCAAAAAAATTATGAAATTAATAAATATAAAGGAAAAATATTTTGTAAAAATCCATTTGAAGAAAAAATAATTTTATTTATTAATTTCTTATATTTATTGAAAATACACATCTCAAATATCCCACAAGCCAGGGAACTGGAAAACACTGAAAATGGGTGGAACACAGTCTGCTATGCAAGATGGTCAAGGTTGAGCCTTTGGCTCAAATAGAAACCTTGATGTTGTGAAGATGGGCCACAACATGCAATGAACCTTGTCACTTGACTAATACCACATGTCATCATTACAAGTTCATGCATGTATCATACATATACATGTTGAGCTAAGAGGTGAACAGATTTCCTTCACAAAACCATACATTTTAGAGGGCATCCTCCAGTACAATGACTATATGACAAGAAAATTAATGTTCTGTTAAGAGCTTATAGATCTACATCGTCATATGTTAGCGAGTTGGATTTTCTCAGTATGCAGGTTAAATTTCCACAGTATCCTGGAAAAGTTTCTCCCAAAACTGGATAAATTTAAAAGTATCCAGGATTTATTTCATACTGCCCAGAATATATTTCATTCTATCCAGAATAAATTCCATGTTATCAGTGATCAATTTCATGGTATCAAGGATGAATTTCATTGTATTCTGAATAGATTTCTCCTGATTCCAATGCACTTATTTGCTTTGCAGTAGCCAGGAGATGGGAAGGTAATAGCGGGTTATGTGTTGTTCAGATATGTTTGTGTTGTATGGAAGTGAGGTATGTACATAGGGTGGCAATATAATGGTAGTTAATTTGCTGGCTGCTGTATAACTTTCAGGACTGCGAGAACCTCCATACTGGGCCAACTACTCACGTCCACGCCTCATCATTCATACAGTCATCAATAGTAAATACTTTGACCTGGCCATAGCTGGGGTGATTGGGCTCAATGTTATAACCATGGCCTTGGAGTTCTACATGATGCCTATGGTAAGTACATGAGGCGTAGTATTTTGAATACCGATTTTCTCAACTGTCTTCTCTGATCGAAGATGACCACCGAAAGTTCTCCATTGGTGTTGAAGAAATGTAAACCATAGACAAGGGGAGATAACCTTGAAGAGTTATCTCCCCATTTACTGTGATTACATTTTACTCTTATGTGCTGCAGTGGCCAAGGGATAGTGGTAACAGTAATCTGTATACAGGGTGGAATGCTGCACTAGTTATCACCACTTTATCAGACCGTCATCATTCACTATTAGTGCAAACAGTGCAAATGAACCAATTGGAGATACAATTCTGATGAACTGCATGCATAGAGATATTCTGGCGATTAACTGAATTCCAATGCATAACCTTCACTTCCTTCCACCTTGTACAGGACAGTTAGCATGCTAAACAAGAACTTTATCTATAGTTTTGTTTTTGGTTCAATTATGCAGCATCTCCAATTTGCCCTGAAGATTTTCAACTACTTCTTCACCAGTGTGTTTATTCTGGAGGCAATCATGAAAAATATTGCTCTTGGGGCGATGCGTTACTTCAAAGATAGGTAAGTGTTTGACACATCTACAGTTAGGACAAGTAATACAGCGACTGGCTGAATGAGGACATTTTGCCAAACCAATTTCATTGTGTTAGTTCCCACTCATCCGGCCCTGTCCATAATGTTAAAAGCTGAAGGAGTCAATGCCACTGCGTGTCCAAAAAAACCAAAAAACATTGGTGTGGCCTAATGTATCTGACAGGTGTACTATATCATAGTTCTGTCTCTCATGGACTTCTGATATTAGTGTAACAGAGCATTGCAGGGTGAGGTAGCAGATATATTGGGAAATTCCTAGTTTGGCCAGTACCAAAGGTTTGGTACAGAGATTATAAAGTCAACATTTGTTTCATCTGGACAAGACAAACTTTTTCACATTCAGTTAATCTGCCAGTCTGATTTGTTGGAATATGAATTGATAGAAATTTGTCAACTTGGATTCATAAAATCTTCTCCATTAGACAGCATTGCACCAATCACTTTTCTGTAGGAGATCGTCATATTCTCATTTCTAATCAAGGGGAGAAAACTCAAGGGTAGAAAGCACAATGAAAGAAGATCGGTCCTATGTATTGCACATTCATAATATATCAGTCATTGGAATCAGTATGTATGGACATTTATATTTTCTCACTGTTAGGTGGAACCAGTTGGATATGTTAATTGTTATCCTGTCCATTATTGGAATCATACTGGAGGAGATGGAGACGAATGTGATACCAATCAACCCTACCATCATCCGTGTTATGAGAGTACTGAGGATTGCTCGAGGTATGTCCCTTGTACTACTCTCTCATTGACCTCACACTCCCCCCAGCTTAGTTATTAATCTGTTCTGATGTTTTCAATGTCAACATATCCGCCTTGGCATTACCTCGCAACATGATTTTGTTAAAATGTATATGAAACAGACGAAAGCCTGAATGTCCAGCATTGTTATAGATCATTTTTGTCTGAGAGCATTTAAGGTATCAAACTTTAGTACCTTTTTCTGTACATTACACAGCTTCGTGTGGAAAACTGAAATTAATTAATTTTTGACTTCACAAACGTAGCAACTAGAGGTGTATTTCACATGTAAACAAACGTCAAAAGCTGTAAGGTGTATTTGAATATTAACCTGGAGTACACAGAGCAAAATTTCTACATTTTCCAACTTCAAAATTTGAGATTCGCTCTCAGTTTATTGGAATCCCTTGTGTTGAATGCTTCTTGGTGTCATTTCTTGCAGTTTTGAAACTTCTCAAGATGGCTAAGGGTATCCGTGCCTTGTTAGATACTGTGATCCAAGCCCTACCTCAGGTTGGGAACCTGGGACTTCTCTTTTTCTTACTCTTCTTCATCTTTGCTGCCCTTGGAGTGGAGCTGTTTGGACGACTTGGTGAGTCCATGTGCTGCATTAATCGAATATACACCTTAATGATATTGGTACCAGTCTAGCCTCAATTTGAGGCACCTCGAGAAAGCGTTGATTTTGATATATGGCATACATGTGCTATGGTGTCCTTAAAACAAATAAATGCATATCATTTCAACCCTTGTATAAGGTTGAAAATCTATAAGGTGGTTCAAATTTGGTCCTACAATAACAGCATCATAGAGAGGCTATCCTATACTCGCGATTGCACAACGTATATTGTATGTCTACAAAAAAAGAGGTGGTGCCATAGTGGATGAGATGTACCATACCATGGAAAAGGCTTCCTCTGTTTAACCCTCTCTGTAAATGTGTGGATAGAAAAAAAGTTCATCAATTGTCATTCAGTGTCATAGCTGAATAAGGGATTTCGTAAGCAATATTTGCATCATATTACATAGTGTTCGAAAGGTCAGAGTATCACCTTTATTAAAACTGGGTATTGTAGTTGGTTACAAGAATATCTCCACTACATTCATGTTCATGACCCTGATGGCAACTGTCTGCAAGAGAGTTAAATGCCCCGAGCACATCTCCTAATGGAGAAAAGATGAAGGAATCATGCAGCCATGTCAAATACCATTCACAGTTCTCCATACAAGAAGATCGACCGCATTGCAGTGATCTAGTGGTTAGCATCCGCCTCGCAAGCAGGAGGTTCTGAAAGCAATTTCGGATGGTGTTCTATCGAAGACTTTAAAGTGGAACTTGCATTGTTGCTTTCTTGCTTGGCACTCTGCATTAAGAGGATATACCAAGGAATGGTTGGCTTGGTGTCAGAATAATGTGACCAGTGTCAGGATAATGTGACCGGTGTTGGGATAATGTGACCGGTGTCGGGATAATGTAACCGGTGTCAAGAAAATGTGTCCGGTGTCAGGATAATGTAACCAGTGTCGGGATAAAGTGACCGGTGTCGGGATAATGTAACCGGTGTCAGGATAATGTGACTGGTGTCAGGATAATGTGACCAGTGTCGGGTTAATGTGACCAGTGTCAGGATAATGTGACTGGTGTCGGGATAATTTGACCGGTGTCATGATAATGTGACCGGTGTCGGGATAATGTGACCGGTGTCAGGATAATGTGACCGGTGTCGGGTTAATGTGTCCGGTGTCAGGATAATGTAACCAGTGTCGGGATAATGTGACTGATGTCGGGATAATGTAACCGGTGTCTGGATAATGTGACCGGTGCCAGGATAATGTGACCGGTGCCAGGATAATGTGACCGGTGTCGGGATAATGTAACCAGTGTCAGGATAATGTGACCGGTGTCGGGATAATGTGACCGGTGTCGGGATAATGTAACCGGTGTCGGGATAATGTGACCGGTGTCGGGATAATGTGACCGGTGTCGGGATAATGTGACCGGTGTCAGGATAATGTGACTGGGTGAAGTATTATGCCTGCCTATGACATGGTGATTTGGTGAGGCAGCACTTCAAAAAGATGTCACTGGAACCACTCCGTCACATGTAGATAGCCATGAAAAGACTGAAAATTTGTTCTATACACTAACTCACTCGAGGGGGTGTGGAAATGGAATGTTACACTACTCATCTGGACTATTTGTTTTGATATGAATGAGTACTAATTCGCCTCACTCCTGATGGGTCCTGGATAATGACCCATAATGAATAATGAATATAACCAGATGGGATTGCCCTTAGACCTCACAATTATAAAGAAATCAAATGTGTGAAGTTCTCATCACATGTTTGTACTCAGTTATGTAGATATCTCTGTAAGGAAGTCTGAATTTTTATATGAGAGTAATGTTTCAAATTTGATGTGTGCCTCTTAATTTGCATTCATGATAAAAAAACGTAATCCACAACATGGATAAAAAACTTGCCTTCTCTGGTTGATATATTTGTCTGACATGACCCTTGTGTTATTTTCCCAGAATGCTCCAGAAAACATCCTTGCGAAGGTTTAGGGACCCATGCTCACTTCCGTGACTTTGGAATGGCATTTTTAACTCTGTTCCGTGTTGCAACTGGGGACAACTGGAATGGAATAATGAAGGTAATATATGGATAACAGTGGGATGTGGCTTTGTTCAGTGTGACAGAGGTCATTTCCAATTGAAAGGTATAAACTATTAATGATTTTCCTGGTGTGAAAAGTGAAGCTGTTTCCGTGGGCTCTCATTGATAACCTGCATGAAACCCCCGAGAGAAAACAAAACAAAACAAAAACAAGACAGATACACATTTACATTTGAAAAGTCTTTGTTCAAGATAATTTTTTTCAACTACATTTGTTGAATGATGACATTTGCAATTGTTGCGGTAATTGTACATTTTTCACTCAAAGAACATGTTGAATTTTTTTCTCATTCCAGGACACACTCCGAGAAGACTGTGATTTATTGGTTGATTGTGTGAAGAACTGTTGTGTGAGCCATATCATCGCTCCTGTCTATTTTGTCGTGTTCGTATTGATGGCCCAGTTCGTATTGGTCAACGTAGTTGTTGCAGTGCTCATGAAACACCTAGAGGTAGGTGATCGATTTCAGTGTGCGCAAAATGTCATTTATGATTTGTAAAAATACTGCTATATGCATCGTAGAACTGCTATATATTCTATAGTTTATGATGTTTATTGTACTAACACATGTTACACTAACAGGAGGTATTCAGGTCCATTCACCAGGAGACTGCGTTTATCACCAGGAAATAATTATCCTTATTTCGTTCGTTCGGTAAATGGTGCTTGGTTGCAGATGTGATCCAGACCGGCCACAGGCAATGACTTGAAAACTCGTCAATCAGTTAATAATGAGGCGTGCACAAAAATTCATGCTTACGATTTTCTCATGGTCTTGTAGAATAAGACCCTTACTATTTCATAAACAATAATGTACTACTGTGTGGTTGTGTGTTTGGGGAGTATGTTTTGTGGGTAAATCTTTCATGTAAGGTTCTATTGTACAGGCCTTTGTATTACTGAAAATTCTGCCATGTAGATTCATTGTTATACCCAGACAGACTATTAGTCTCTTGTATCATGAGACTTGCATGAAAGATGGACTGTTTTGTTCCATGTACCTATGGTCCCTGTATGGGGTCAATGTGGGTGCAGCATTGTATTATTTTGTGGGAACTGGGTGGAAATGTTGAGCGTTAATTTGTGGGATTGTATGCATTGAGCATCGATGAGTGACATACCTGTATGTGGGAGAGAGTGAGGTGTATGTGGACACCGTTGTTAACTGTCTCTTGCTCCCCGTTGCCATGGTTACACAGGAGACGTACAAGTACAAAGAGTTGGAGGATGAGGTTGAGGAGGAGATCCGACTGGAAATGCAGGCTCTCAAAAGGCAGAAGATGGAGGTGAGACTATCCGCCAGCCAGTCAACCACCTGGTCGACCGGCCGGCCTGCAGCCCGTGGCCAGCAACACTCCATTTTCCTGCTGCACATTTCAGGCTGAGAGCATGAATCTGCACATCCTTATATCCCATCTTTGTCAAAGTAGATCCTCATGCCTGTAGATAAGCACCTGTTGTGAAGCTGTTACTTGTTTTATATGTTCGCAACTTTGTGTATGTACATTGTCACTGGATGTGACCATCTGTGATTCATGTTGTGCCCTTTGCAAAAGATTCGCAAAAAGTAGATGTACGAGAAAATGGTTAAATGCTGTATCGTCTACACACGTAAGTTCCCAAGCCGGTGAAAACAGTGTGTCCGGAGTGTTATAGTACCATACGTCCTCACCGTAATGGTACCATAGTGGTACCGAAGTGCACCGTCGATGGTTGTGTGTCCACTCCGGTACCGGTATGGTGAAGATGTAGTGAACGTTATGGTGCCATACATAGGCCTACTGCTCTGGAGACAATGTTTTCACCAGCAGAGAACTTAAATGTGTACATGTTTGGTTGCATATTCCGGCATTCAGGATTACCTTTAGGCCATTTGGCACACAGGTGATGTGCTGGAGACTCCACAGAGCAGTTAGTTTTGACCCATTTCTACAGTACCAATGTCTATAAACTTTGGCACATTTACATGTCCTTGTGAACGTTTAATCCAGGCTTAAGAGTTTAAAGCCATTATGTCTGGTGCTTATTTTCTGAACTTCTGCACCTAAGCCTCTTTGTAGACACTTTCAGCAGTGCCTTTATTTACAGGCACTTTGACAAGCTTTGAATTGACTCGGTGCACAAAATCACTATATCGAATCTTGGCAAAAATTGATATCTTATGGACTAAGTGTAACCTTGAAGCATAACCCTAAGTGTGTCCATAATTGCAGATGACAAAATCACGATTGAAAGTCCGCACACTTAAGATTATGTGCAAAGCGAGTAGATTTCAAGGACTGTAGTTTGATGAATGGTAGCACTAGCAGCAAGATCAATATGTTTTCTCTCTATTTGTCACCCTGTTGTGTAATCTGCGAGAAAGTTTGATTGAGTCCAGGGTAAATGAGTTTGGCATGTTGAAGGTCCTATTACAGACAAAGATGGGTAATCATTTCATTTATCATAGCACTCGCATATATGTTACATGTACGTAGTCCACCTGCACTGTATTGATGTACTTCGAACACTTTTGTCAAAATATTTCTGTTCCCTAATCTTTCTTTGTGAAAGCTATTTTGTCTGCACACATCCCAGAGCCTGCAAGTAATGCACAAGAAATATCCAATACCCCAGAATATTCTTTATTTGATTGGAATGGATAGATTTCGGCAGGTAAAAATGGCAGAAAAGTGCCGTAGTATGAATCTTTGTTTCAATAATTTTTCTAAATGCATTTCTTGACATTTCATAATTCTAATAATGGCAAGCAAAATTGCAAGCTCATAATCTGGTCGATCCAGGTATCCGATTAGTTGCTCCCCATAGATCTCCAACTATCAAACCATACTACTGGAGCACTAGCTCACCTTCAGGGTTAAGAAACAGGGGAGCACTGCACAGCTGCACCCATACTTTTTGTTCATGGCAAAACTCTGATGAGTTTGAGAACTGGGGCTAGTTTATTGTACTGATAATTATTTTTAAGAATGTCTGTTTATCCCTGATCATACATCATCCCCCCTCCAAGGTTGAATATTCTCGGACGACCTATTTCTCAAGCCTGTGATTGGATGACACGATAGCTTTCACTGACTTAGTCTGCATATTTCACCCTGGCTCAGGTTCCAGGTCAGTCACACAAAATCACATCCTCGCATACATCACCTGACTTGTTGTCGACTATTGTTCTACTGGTACATGTTCTTGCCCATTAAAGCTTTTGTGTGTCACATCATCGCGGCTAAATTCTGTCATGGTCCAGTGATACTTGCTCTATGGGCTGATATGGTGATTTATTGAATACAGTCGAGTTGTATCTCTTCTGCCAACAGGGGAAAAATGACACTCAATTGGGTCCCATATTATCAATCACTTCATAAAAATATTTAATGTGTTAGTGATCCGAGTGTTGTTGCTGTTACGGAGTATTTTGGAAATTGTTGAAAAGCGTATGCCTGAAGAAGAAAAACTTTGCCTGTGCAGTGCTTTTATTGCAGACAATATGCTTTTCGGAAATTTCCAAAATACTCTGTAACAACAACAACACTCTGTTACAACAACAACACTCGGTTTCACTAACTCCTTAAAAATTTTCCCAATTGTCCTGAAACCTGATGATGTAGGCCCGCTACATCCATGACAATAAAATCCCACTTCTACTATCCCTTGATGCAATGCAAGCCCCAACATCCATGACAAATAAATGGCTGGTGGGGATCTTTATACAATTCAATTAGCCTGTCGCCTCCCTCATGTAACATGACATCAACTTAATTGCCAGTGCGAGGCTGGCACATTCGGAAGAACAAGCTTTAATTTGGTGTATTGGGTTACATATAGGACTTCATGCCTTGCGACACATGTACTTTGCGTTGACAATGACAATTGGTTTCGTGTTACATGAGCCATGTTAGATTTCTGGATAAGTGTTAATGTGTCATACAGATGAATGAATACAGAATTCATCACATGACTCGGAGAGATACGTCACCAGGGTTTGGGACCATTATTCTAAAACATTTTTACTGTCCCTCATATGGTTCTGTTTATTGGATAGGCCTACTGTACTGTTAAAGCTTCAATGGGCATAGAATCACATATATTATCATTGTACCAGTAAAGCAGTTTCAAAATTTCATCTTTGATATTTTCATTTTTAGATGCTAGTTTGATGAGGGCCCGGCACCTTTATTGCCATCATGTACACCTTAAGTTTGGTTGTAGCTGTATAGCACCGTTATTTATGGACACGTTTTATTTCTACATTAATGAACTGTTGTCTTTTCAGCATTCACTAGCAGGCCATGTGAAGCTTGGCTAACCTTTCGTCGTTTTTGTTTTTCAATTTGTTTTATTTCAGTCTCATCTTGATTGTATTAATTCAGCTTAATTTCTCTTTATGTTTTTCGTTACTCTATTTCAGGTATTGAATTATTTATAGACATTAAAAATTGATGGCTTTTTTTTTCCTGTATTTAATGCTATAATTTATTTTCACTGTAATTTGAGACTTTTCAGGTTTGCCAAATTTGGTATTTGTCTCCGTGTACTCTTGCACTGATAGAATTCTCATCTATGATCTATCTGTAAAACACTGGTACAGTACGTGAAAGAAATGAACTCAATACTTTGCTGACATGATGTTAACATCATGACAACCCGATTCTGTCACGATGTTAACATGATGATAACCCGATTTTTGTCCCGGTCTTGTTACAAGGACGACATCGGGACAACATCGGGACAGCATCGGGACGACATCGGGACGTCATGTTGTAAACACGATGACGACCCAGTGACGGTCCAATATTTGTCCCCATTCCTCTGAACAAAATGGAGAAGTTGAGTCGATAGCATTTTTTAATTTCATAAAATGCCGCGAGCAATGCGATCTCTAAATTACAATCGCCTACGTGACATGTGAATACAGAGGCAATTGCGTTAATGTTTACACTCGTTTGGTTCGTTTCGGTTCGGTTATTAAAATATGACCGCAAATTTTTTAAACCGGAACGAAGTTTGAACGAATCATGACCAGAATATGAACGGAGTTTGACCGAAACGAAATGAACCGAACGGAGTGAGCGAAGGATTACCGCAGTGGACTGCCCGCTGCTGCAGTTAAACTTTAATCGGCCGTACATGTTTGCCTGTGAATAAAGTTGGATGACTGACAGAATGGCTCAGAAACCCGTATAGTTAAATGTTTACAAAATGTACCGATTGTAATTTGTTTAGATAGATAAAGAAATATGAAGCAGGTCTTTTTCTCTACTCCCGCGGCGAAAAGCCCCACGTGGTCCAAATGTGCGAACTTTGACCCTGCAGAGCTATGCCCCTGAAAACAGCCGCACCACGTACTCCTACCCTTGGGGTGCTTTTAAAGTGTGATCACCTACTGTTCACTTCCATAGTCTACCGAATTTGTGATTACAGATGAATTGATTTTCAAAATACTATAATAACAACTACATGGCTTGTTGTCCCGAAATTCTGTTATAGTCGGCGGCTTTTGTTTGTTTGTGAGACGAATGAATAATTTTTTTTTACTCAGAGTTAAGAGTCCCCCCGCAATACATAACAACGGAATAAAATAATAGCAACATTTCACATGGGGTACATGCAGATCTAATCCCCATTACGAAGTTAGAGTATATTAACCAATACAATAATAGTAACACTTTAAATTAAGCCTAGAGCTCAAATTAATAAAAAATGAATCCCGTTTTGCGAGACATGAGAAAATATAAAATACTGCATACCTTGAAATGGAATCTTTAGTACTTCCATTTCTGCTCTCTCACTGTTATTTATTATTTAATTATTTATTTTAATATCTAGCGCTGCAAAAGATCTTAAATGAACGAAGAAATGTACCGTGAAATTTAAATGAAACATTTTGTTGATGGACCGCGAAATCCGAATGGGAAGCGGACTACAATTTCAATCAATCAAAAATCGAAATGTAATCGGGTGGGTCTAACAAAAGGAAAAATAGTTGAGAAAATACTTAATTAATATTATCCTGGATGGTATTAAAAAGATTCGTTCTCATCGAGGCGTACAAGGTACATTCCGAAGATGTTTTTCGTCCTCAATACAATTATGTTGCGGAAACCTGTCGCTTATGTACGGAAGATATCACGGTAATGAAAAAACTTATTAGCCCATTCTTCCTAAATATTTACATAATACTAAAAATTTGTCTAGACTAATGTGATAACAAACGAGAAGAATGCAAGATAATTTTACCGATAGCACAGAAGAATATATAAGATAAATATTCTGATAAAAAATATTATTAAACAATTTTGAATAACTTTTTCTTTTCTCATATCGCCCAATCTTATAAACAGTTCATAACAGATCATATTGTGGAACGCAAATAGAATACAGATCTAGAGTGAATGGAATAAATTCTTGCATAAAGCATTCACTTTTTGCACGAGAAAACCGGAATGTGAAATTGAAGACCGAATAGTTCCCTGATGTTGACCTTGTTGTTTTTCAGCGCGCGGACCTCGGAGAAAGCATTCTTTCGTGCAGACGTCGCGAAAGATTTCATTCCAGAGCATATAAACTTAAGTTTTTAGATCTAATATAAAGTTGATTGTAATAGAAAGAAGAAACATATCTCTCTGTGAATCTGGGGATAATGAAGATCGATCTTCGTTATTTTCTTGAAGTTGGAAATCCGTGTCTACTGTTCTCCGTGAATGTGGCCGACGATCGTTTACATTTATGAGAACGAACTGGAATGAACGCAAAAGGATGAACGGAGTTTGAACGAAATATAACCGAATTGTGTCGATAGGTGACAAGAAATGAAATACAAATGAAAATATGTTTGATCACTATATCCAAACATGTACATGTACCATGCAGATTTATGTTCTTTTTGACGCGCTGGAGACTCGACACGTGGGTGTGACCGTTACTCAGTGCCACAGGCCGTACGGGATGTCGTTTGGCCCCAGCATATCAGCTTTACGGATCAGAAAAATAACCTCAATTGTACAACATGTTAGTGCCAGGGTTTCCAAGTTACTATGTAGGAATGGGAAGAGAATCAGCGGGTGAGAAAATCGGGACAAATAATCGGGACAACATCGGACCAACATGGTGACAAGATTGGACCATGATCAGGTCGTCATGATGCCGTCACGATGTTGTCCCGATTTTTCAACCGGAACAAGACCAGTTCAAAATCGGGACAGCATGATGTTAACACGGTGAAAAGATCGGGACAAGATCGGGTCGATTTTTATTGAGCTCAATTCTTTCCTGTACTGTAGAATGGATAAACTGATCAGCATGTTAGATATGTTGTATACGTCATAGGTCGTAGGAAGATGCATGCCGTACCATCATAGACAGTGTTGTCATATTTGTTACTCTGTCTTAAAGATGATGGTATCTTGTATTGCAAAAGTCTACAATGAGACATCGAAGAAGCCACTGATTGTCCATTCTCCTTATATCAGTCTATATATATATATATATATATATCGTATGATTAGTGTTACAGTCCCTGATAGCTTGGAATCGATTCAAATTATACATCAACATGAAGATTTTTTGTTCAGTGACCTTTCAAATGAAATTCTGGTTACCCATATGGGTGTGACTGCGAAAAAGTTTGGTTACCAAATATTTTTATTTCCATACTTTTCAACAGAAGTTTGTGAAATCCTATATAAATTTATATTCAAAAATGTGAAAGGAAAAAAAAATAAAAAAACAAAAAAAACAAAAACCTGCCTACATGTAGCTATCTGTAGCTACATCAAACTATAATGTTTTGGATGACCTACATAGCTATGAAAAATATATTAATATTAATATAATAAATTTGGAATAGACCACATAATACCATAAAATAGCTATGATAGTATTCACCCAGTCCAGTCCGATGTGCAACAGCCTATGTTGACTGACAGATAGGTAGTACTGGTCTCCTACCTATTGGGTCATATGCAATTATTCATTTGGCACTTTTACCAGTTCTACCATACCTGGAATACTATATAACCGTATTATCATGTACGTATCACATGCAGAGAAGTCTATCCTATTGACTCGGAAAAACTGAACAAAAAATGTTTTCAGGTTTCTATTGCCATACAAAATTTTGATTGAAGATAAAAATATATGTATATTGATTGTGAAAGTGATTTCTCATTAAAACAAATTAAATTTGAAATGGAATTTTCATCTTATTGGGAATTAAATGTAGATGTCACAATAAAATGGTTGATTGTGAGCATCAAAGTTTCTTCCACGACTGTGTTGATCTGAAAATGTTGGCTTGAAATCTAGGATTTATTTGAATAATGTGTGAAATATTTTTTGCCATGTGGAATAAATACATCATAAGAAACTATAACAATCTGGAAGATGTAATGCACTCTAATTCAGTTACAAAAACAAATTCCCTACAGCCAAGACAAACAAAAAGAACAGTGTGTGTACCATTAGTTTATATATATTAGTGTGTTTTGCTGAATCAACTTGTAATGAGCAAATGTGGTGCAAGAATGTTCAGTGATGCCTTCCATGGCAAGAACCATTTTTCTCCCCCATCACCAGTTTCCATGGACTGTTCCATAATATGAGACAATTGGGCTGGATGGAAATACACCAAGTCCGATGAGGCGTATGACCATGTTGAGTGCTGAATTCCAAACTGCACTTCCATCGCAAGTCTGGTTCAAACGTTAAAGTATGCATTGATTCTACTATTTGCAGGAATCTAACAAGCAGATGAAAGAGGATGCGGAAGATGCGGCAGCTGGCCTGGATGATGATGATTCCGACGACGAAATACTCAACAACGATGACCTCGACTGTGAGAGAAGTGATGAGGTAAAGTTGAGTTCACATACAGAAGCTAGGATTGAATGTGCCATGGCAAGCCAAAACATCACTGTTTGCATACATAAGGATTTTGTGTTACTCATCATATTGCAGCGATCTATCTTCCTTGTTCCCCTCTCTGCTGTTGCTGGCTGTCATTTTCATATGTTCAAAAGTTGACACACTTTTGCTTAACATATCCGATCATAAGTAGGCCCGTCCCCAACCAGTCAGTGTCATAGACTGGAATACTATCCCTTCTATCCAAGCATGAGACCATTAACCTTCTTCACTCGCGTTCGAAGATGTTTTGGAACTCGAGAACAAGAAGATACTGTAGAACAGTCACATAACAGGTACAGCACATGTCAATCAAAGTGTTTACACAGGACAGGGTGCAAACGACATCTGTCAAATAGCTTCATATTAGAAAAAAAAAAGAGGTAACCATTTTATTTTAGTCTTGGATCTTCATTATCTGTTTGTGGCAGCTTGTTCATTTGAGCTTGACAATACAAATCGTCAACCAAATGAAGTTAATTGGCAGACAGTGAGGTAGTTTGTCATTTCAGCTGTTGGCGTTCATGACGTGAGTTATTGCCCTTGTTAGCTTAAACACTTTAGGCCACAACAATTTTATTTTTCATTTCATGGGTGGATTTTTTTTTTTTTTTTTTTCAAGATTGGAGGCAATATTATTTTGACATTATGGACAGGGTCGGATGAGCGAAAACTCTACCTGCAGAAAAAGAAAGGGGTGAACTTCAATTGTTGAGTTTTATTTTTGTTTTTATTAACATCTCCAACCTTAAAAAAAAAAATCCGCGAGTGAAACAAAAAATATAAATTACCTGTCATGGTGGTTCAGTTGGAGATCTGCACAGAAAGTAAGTAGTGACATGATTTATCTCCCTTGATGTGCCAGCTGTCTTATCTCCCTTGGTGTGACAACTGACTTGAAAACAGTGGAAATACCATCTTGTTCTCAGCTTCTGTATAGAAGGGAGAATATCATATGTTGAAAATGTGTGTTCTGCATGTAGAGTATTTGGTTACATTAAGAGAATTAATAGATAAAATACTTGGAAACAGATAATTGGGATTTTGTTCCACGAGAAGAAATTCTAGATCCCATAGTAACATACATATATATTGTGAATGTCATGGTATGTCAGTCCATAGAGTGCAATGACCTGAAGGGTACCGGGCATTAAGCTGATTGTTCTAAGCTTCATTGACCTTTATCAACTGATCAAGCTTATTCTAACAAAGCTAATCCATGTTACCTTATTCCTTCTGGTTATTCAGACGGCAAAACTTCAGGCATCTGCAGAGAGAATTTCTGCTAACATTCTACAAATTTCACCAGCTAACTTCTCAGTTCTTGGGATACATAACATATATATGCCACAGTATTTAGCTTTAGCGGACATAAATGAGTTTTTTTGCATCTATGTCTAAAAATGCTGTTAGAAAAATCAGACGAAATTGGGCAAGCCATTCTGGCATACAGGTGCCAAAGTCATCCTGCCTTGTTTCTATACCATGCCAACACAGCTACCAGATTCACTTTATTGTAGTATCAGTGACTATCTGATAGGCTCTATTTCTATAGAAGTACAGGTCTATTACCAGTAGATAAATTCATATGTTTAAATGTAAACCCAGTCCTTTGTGAAAATATTAGACCAGCTATTTAATCAATTAAAGTAAAAAATTACACTGTTGGACATTTCCTTCAGCCCAACTGTGAACAGTCCTGAACAATCGAGAACTGAATATATTTTGACAGATTTATTTCTGGAATTCGGTTTTAAAGTGTGTTTTAATATGTGTGAATTATTAGAGACATTACTGTAAAAGGATTTGATTTTTTTATGGTACTTGTAATTGCAGGCATGTGGCCGAAGTGGAGACAATGACGATGATGTGAATTCCAGGACATCTGTCAGCAAACAGATCTCATTACCACCTAATTTTACCTTCAATATCCGCCCACCTAGCACCGAACCAACCAGTAACCAGGAGGAAGACAGTAAGTACTGACAAGATTGATCTCCCTTGATGTGCCAGCTGGCGTATCTCCCCTGATGTGACATGCAGCAAAAAAATAACCTGGATCCTTGATGTTCCAAAACCTGTAGTATAGATTTTTAGCCTGTGATACTGTGTACACATGTTTTTTCAGTGTGTGTGTGTGTGCCCTAAAAATAAACACATTGTAATATATATATCCTAGACACTTGTAACATCCTTTGTTCCTACAAGTACTGATATTGTAGTTTTGTAGGAGAACTCTGTGTCACAATGACATAATTTTAATAAATTCCTATTGTAACTTGAAATCATTTCTGATTGAAGCATGGGCTGTACCACAGGCCCGCAAAACAAGAGTTTTGGGGGGTGTTGGCGGTGGTATTAGGGTGAAATGTCGAAATATGGGGTCTCTTTCAATAAATCAACATCAAGGTGAGAAACGGACTTTGGGTGAATCGAGAAATAAACGGTTTACCGCCAAACAAAATACATCAGCATATTCTACAAGTATCACTTTATATATTCCCGTCGTCAAATTAGTAAATTTGTGCAATTTTTTATCTTTGCCGGGCAATTCAAAATCCAACGTAAGTGTCCATCCATCTAGGAACAGTTAGATTATGGCGGGCTTAGTTCTCAATTCTGATTGGTCAGTCGCGACAGCTGATCAGTGCGTGACCTCTCTTGCTGGAGGCGTGTCGCGACTGACCAATCAGAATTGAGAAAGAAGCCCGCCATAATCTAACTGTTCCTAGATGGATGGACACTCACGTTGGATTTTGAATCGCCCGGCAAAGGTAAACAATTGCACAAATTTACTAATTTGACGACGGGAATATATAAACTGATACTTGTAGAATATGCTGATGTATTTTGTTTGGCGGTAAACCGTTTATTTCTCGATTCACCCAAAGTCCGTTTCTCACCTTGATGTTGAATTATATAAAGCATGGGGTTATATATAGAGACCCCATATTTCGACTCTTCACCCTAATACCACCGCCCACCCCCCCCAAAACTCTTGTTTTGCGGGCCTGTGGGGTGTACTTACCAGAGTTTCGATTTTAACTTCACACACAAGTGCCGCAGTCAAGGGGAGATAATTGAACGCGAAACCCATGTGCGTTTTGATACACTCTCGGATACTTAGATAATATATAGCCCAGGTGGATATAGCGCTCTGTGGGATTATATGAATAGGGTAAAAGTCTCTCAACTTCCTCTTACCGGACTCCCATGAACCTGTAGTAACTATATTCGCTTCCGGACATCTATTCAGCCTATGTAAAATATAGCCTCAGGCGAGATAGAGCTATGGGAACAAGATTATTATTACATACAAATTCAAAATGTCGGCGTAGATAGCAACAGCAAGTTTTATTGAATGAACTCCAGTCAAAAACCCATGACTAGCCACAACAAAACTCATTTGGCATAACTTATCTGCGTAACCTATTTGCATAACCTATAGGTTATGCAGTTCAGAAATGGGGGAACAAACTATGGGTTACCTAGGGTCAATTTCACATAACCTATTTTCAGGTTAAGGAAACTTTTCAAATTTTAGGGCCTGCATAAGAGTATGCTTGTTCAAGATGTGTGAAATGACACTGTACCAAATAGTAATTGTTTGCACCATAGTTAAGCAGAATCTAATTAATCTCTAGCTTCACAGGCACTTCTCCGAAAAGAAAAAAAAAATGACCAGGGAAGGAAGCTTTTTTTTTCTCTCTCATTTTCTTCACCAAATATATCCATCTGTTCTGGAATCATCTTCTCTAGCCAAGTCGACGTACATCACGTTGCTCTGTACATTGCCTTGGCATACTTCTCTAGTAAAGTTGGAACGTTAATCCTCATTGATGATTGGATGCAGAGACGGCGTGCTGCATCCAATCAGAATGCGCGTTACGTAGTAGTTCGTTTCCCAAGATGACGGTCCCCACTAAGAATGAGTTGTGTCGAGTATGCGGGGAAATTCTACCGAAAAGATACTGCAGGAAGAGCACTTTCACGGCCACTTTCGGTGTTTCTGATCAATTGAATAAGATTTTGGGACACGCTGCAAGGTCGAATGATAATGAATCGCCTCACGTGTGTGCCGACTTGAGATTGAAGGGGAACAACTCCTGGTGGCAAAAAGTTTCTCGCCGTTAAAACTTCCACTAGATGGCGCAGAGCAGTATTCCTCTGCCACCAGCCAAGAATGTCAAGGCAGCGTAGAGAGCTTCGCGATGTAGTTGACTTGGCTGGTGAAGATGTAGTTTAATACAATTTGCATGAAACTAACGCTGTTCAGTGAGTCACATGAAGAGTCAGCCTTCAACAATACTATTTCCTGCAAATAAAACAAGACATGGAACAACTCTTGAACAATAACTTTATTTTGGCAGAACTTTGAGAGAGATTTGTGCAAAAACGAAAAAATTTGTTGTTGTTGTGGGTGGTTAAAAAGGTTGATGCTGTGCTGAAAAAAAATGACATAGTAGTGCCTGTGAATATAGAATGACATAGCAGTGCCTGTGAATCTAGAATTTATTTTATTCGGCCTTACAAGTTGTAGCAGCCTTGATATACTACTAGCTGTTTTGTGCATGGCTTCACTTTACAGGAGTGCTCAACAAATCCAAGGCTGCATCTAGGAGAGGTTAGTCCCCTCTCTGGGGCAGGAATTGTCTGCCCCTCCTGACCGTTTCGATTTGTGTCTGCATGCCTTTCTCTTTTTATATACCCTTCACAGTGACTTCAGTCCTGTGTTATCTCGACAAGAAGCTGCCATCTCTATTCTACATATACTTGTATTTCCCTGGCTGAATAGTTACTAAAAAAACATGATTTTCAGGAACCTGGGATTAAAATGTTTCCCACCTATGTTGCATTGTTAGACAGAAAGGAATAAACATGAAAATAATGAACTTCCAAAGACCAGTAGCAAAAGAGCTTCATCTCTGGAGACATGGCGGACACTTGCGATATGAGAACGAAGAAATGGTCATATCTAAAAGGACTGTTCTGAATCCATATACAGGCATATCGATCATGTAAGAAAAAGTGACGTGAATTAACGGGATTTCCAATAGTGGCAAGTGGGCGAGTGGTTGCCCATTATTCCATTTGCTAACATGTCAAGTCACATTGAAAAGCGTTGTCTCCACTTACATGAACTATATCTCCATTTACTGCTGCATGTTTCATGCATGCATTTCATTCATTATTTTTTTAGCAAACTTTTCATTTTGTGAAACATTCTATATTTATTTTGCCTTATTCTTACAGTTCAACAAATATTACATGTATTGAAATAAAAGTAAAATTAATCGGACAAAAAAGTCCATATAGTCAGATTCCTGTAAATTTCTTTGTCTGTTTTCATGATAAACATATTTCCACAATAATCTTGTTCCTGAATATATCTTCCATGTTGATACACAAAGATAATTCCAGTGACTATTAATGCATCTACTGTATATATCTATCTGGACCTGCAGCAAAACATGAATCTTTATAAGTTTTAAATTAAATATTTTTTTAACCATTTATAATTTTTTTTAGTTTTGTTGGGATGGATCTAATTAATGAATATATGATCCTTTTGACAGTTATGAGTTTGGTATTTATGGAGGGAATCTCACAGGGTTCAAGATTTCAGAAATTAATTCATTATTGTAGACAATTCTATATTGTGATATTGAGATTCTTTTAATTATTTTGAGTATGCCAATTACAATGATTTTCATTTGAAATTCTGTTTGACGCTTCATCTTCATTTCTTTGGTTATATATGCATGATATTGATTTCAAAACTTCATAATGGAAGTGGACAATGCAATCAACTTCAAAAAATTGATACCTTATCCAATAATATGCAATTATTTTTATCAATGTTGTAATCACATATATCCAAACCAGAACAGAAGATAATGTAACGAAAAAAGTAGAATTATAAGTCATTTGAGAATAAAAGTACTTGAAATTGCCTATTTGTAAATATATGTTTCATCCCGACTAGAAATACATGTAACTTTGAAAGAAGAAATATGGACATGCACTCCTTTCTAGAACTTTTCAAGTTTTGCTCTGAACCTTCTGTAGGCAATGTTTGTGTGTCATTGATTTGGTGGATTTAAAAAGTATGTTTGCAGGGTGCTATTGTGATAAATTGTTAACAGCCTATATATGTATATTATATGGGGTTTTTTTTTTTTGCATTGTAAAAGTTTGTTAAATGCGAATTGACAAGAGTATTACTTTGAGCCAACAGCTGACAGTATATTTCTCTATTTCTCTGTCTTGAAGGTAATCGTATAACACCGGCCAACATTGACATTAATCTGGAGGCTGGCCTTGATGACGATGGAAAGAAGCCCCATCTCTCATTACTCACTATGAAAGAGGAGCCTGAAGAGAACTCCATGAACAGTCGACCCCGCTTAGCCAGCGATGTGGGACCGAACTCTAGGAAAACAGTGCACGAGGAGTGGTTTTACAAGAAACATTTACACCGGAGTGTGCCTAGCGTCGCCCCCTTACAACCCAGTGTTGACCAGTCGGGGCATGCTCAGTACAAATCTCAGCCTTCATTGAAGGGCAAGTACTCTGAGTGGTTCAACATTCCAACTGATGTCCAACCACTGTACAGCAGTGAGACAGAGGGTCAAGGCTCTTTGTGTTTGACCAAAGAGAAAACGGACCGGTCAACCTGTGGTGTTGACGGTGTGATATGTGACTCTGAGACGGGTCGAACGCATATTCCCGGTGCCGGGGACTCGGTCGATAGCTGTGCATTTTACTCGTCATCGCACTTTGCCGTGTTGGAGCAACAGGACAGTGGTGATCTGGGGTCAGACTACGACGCCGATGACTGGCTGGACGAGGAGGCGGAGTGTGATGAGGAAGTGAAGAAGATAACCGGTGAGGAGGAGGAGGATGACATCACCCCCACACTCTCCGACTATGCACCAGATGGGAAGTGCCCCCACTCTCCATCCTCCAAGTCTCCCACCACAGGCACCCAACACATAGACAGTCTCACGGGGGCACTGAACTTACACAGGTTGCCCTACTCTTCTAGTCAAAGGACAGAGAGTATTCCAGAAAACTGTGACATGTCAGAAGACTTAAAAACAGAGACAAAAAGCTCTGGCATCTTGACGACGATGGGGCACAACCCCCATAATGTAAATATGATGACGAGAGATGACAGTGATAAGACTTGCTCGCATCTTAATGTAGGAAATGCAAACTCTACTTATTGTAATGACCAGGACACACTGTCTCCACCTGTGACGATAGTGAAAGCCACCCCGAGTTTGGTGGCCGAGACACCCTCTACAATGGTGAGACATCGGTGTGCCGGTCCGACAGACACGTCGACTCAAGGTTGTGGTCATTCCTAGTGGAATCTGGTGTGACGGCAGGTGTCCGACACATGACAAAACCCCACCAGGTGGATGATAGCTAATTACAGAGACACTGATTCCCCGTGACGACACTTAAAAGGCTGGGTGTAAAAGGTGCAATGTGTGTTTATTCCAAACTAAAGTTTGTGTGTATCTGTCTTTCATTAGGTTCATCCAGAGAGCTGTTGTTGGCCGCTGCGTGGCTTGTGATGTTTTTCACCTCTCGACAAAAGTGATAAAAATGTACAGTTCCTCGTAGTCCTCGTTGGTCTCTTTTTAAAACATTTTCTATTCTTATTTATTATGTTTGTAATTTTTGTTTAACTTATTGCAACTTTAAGGTCTCAAAGACTACATGTAGTTATTTAAAGTCGTCAGTGCGTGTTTTGCATAACAGGGTGTCGCGGAATCTCTGTCTCTTTAACATACTGGTAAATATTCACATACATGTGTGCTAATTTGACCTGTGTATGGTGTATCTGTCGCTTCATGCTTGAATGTACAGAGTTATTTTTGATACAGCTTCTAGTCTAGCAGTAGGTTAAATCACGAAGTAGGGAAATAAAGCCCCCCCAGCCCTTTGCTGGTCTTAAGGCTCTGTATGGGGACCCAATTGTGATACTCTCTACTTTGCTATATAGATCACCTTGTGATAAATGCCTCTAGGGGCTGCCTTGTTTTTAATATGAAAAGTTTCCATGTCGATGCAATTAATATTCGGAGCAAAGTTATCAGATGATACTTCATTACATATTGAAAGATTTTAAGATAATTCTTCAAATCCAAGGTTGGTAACAAAACTTTGGAGGCAATGCAGTTAAGTGTCAAATTGCCGACTGGATATTTTCTAGACTGTTGGCATGTGGTTTTGTATTTGTAAGTAACTAGTATATTAAGTGTCTGTATGCATAGTTGGTATATTTCTCTGTATTCGTATCCGGCTTGTGGTTCCCTCAGCGAAGTCTTTGGAAAAACCAATGATCACAGACTAGAAAAAAAATTCGCAAATACTGGCCAATCCACCTTGACTCAGTTGCAATAAATGCACAAACCAAACTCAAAACCAAAAAAAAACTATTTTTCTGTTTGTCTAGACAACCATCACAATGTTGAAATAAGACAGACTTTTGGTGGGTTTAGTTTGAAGAATACTGGGTAAAATTAATCTGAGACGAATATATTTTATATTCGTCCCAGAATTAATGTACAACAGTTCAACAAGGAGTGAAGACTACATGTACACTTGGCTGACATCATTTTGATCCAATGTTGTCCCAGTCTTTACCTGCTTTATTGGTTTATTATTTTGGAAAGTTCGACAAATAGTCCGATTGTTTCAGCTGTTTGGAATGACTATTCTTTGAGGATGTCCACTGGTGGTGAATCAAAGTAATTAACTTTTTGAATAATGTATGTTGTTCCATTTATAATTGTGTAATATGAAGAAAAAAAAGGAAAATGTATAGGCTGTTGTACATTTTGTAACTTTTGACGAAGTTAAGTGGACTGATCCAGGCTCTATTTCATAAACCATAGGGAATAGTCCTGGTTTTGAAGCATATTCATGAAAAATTCATATAAATAATATTTAACTTTTTCTTATATTATAACAGTTTGAAGATAATCACAATGTCTATCAGAATTTGCCAAATTGGATGGATGTTGCTGTGTAAAATTCTCGGCTAGAAGAGTTTTAAAGGAAATCACTATCTCTTAACCTAGGGAACGGAGATAACCTGCAAGGAAAAACATGGAAAATGGCGGACCGAAGCCCAAAATCATCAGCGGACATCCCTAAATATATCTTGTTGAATGAATGTACAAGAAGTACAAGAAAATTGGGCAATAGTAGAACCAAAATAGGGGCAGTTTGTCATGTAAGAATCTTTAAGCTGGGAACACTGTGTGCAATATATCTTCCAGGTTCAACAAGGTTCTCTGCATGTAGTCACCTATTGTCTTTTACTTACATGACTAATGGGCTCAAAATAGGGGTTGACATGATCAAAACAGGGCCAACATTGGACCGATTTTAATAGTGTTCACTTTGTTGTACTGTAAAATACATGTAATTGATATTTTCATGTTGCTATGCACAACATGTACCCTATTACCATAATGGGTTCTGTACAGCATGATAGTTTACATTCTATGGTCAGGTTTGAATCATTGCATCGAGTTGTTGTCACAAATTTGAATTGTCTCTATATAGCTGAAATATTGCCGAGCGCGATGTTAAACCTTAATTCTCTCTCTCTCTTTGAATTTGAAGCATTTTACTCTCAGAATTTCCTGCTTTTTCCAGGTACCCTAATTAAGGGAAAATACAGAAAATCCACAAATTAGGCGAAGCTATGTACATGTAACTATGCTTTGCCCTGAATATAAGGCTTTGGTTTGCCTTTATAAACTGAGCCTTCTGGTCAGTATTAAGTATCCGCTATGCGGGGGCAGCCGGGGGCAGCCGGGAGCAGGTTACATGATAATATGAGAATGCAGCCAACATTTCCCCTGATAAGGGAGAGCTATCAATACACAGATCAGAGATCAAACTTCAGTCCAGTTCGCCTTTCCCACATTAAATCCTAAGACAAAAGAATTGTCCCGGGGCATCAACAAGTGCATTGATTGGGGATCCTGGGATTCAGTTTGTGGTTAATCCCATTTTCAACATCGTAACCTGGGCAGCTATTGGAAAATATTTTGAATCAAAGATAACTGGACTATTTTCGACTTGAACTTGCCAAAATTATCATCAATGTAAGCCTATTGGTCCTTTGTTGAAATAGTCCGATAATTTGATTCATATTTACCATACAAGGCTGGAGATAGGTACCTGCCAAATTTTAAAACACCCCTGCAGATCATGATGAACTACTCCAGCTTGAATGTCCATTTACAAAGGTAAAAACGTCATGGTGCAGGACATTTCCCAAAATAGAGGTGACAAGTAGTTATGACAGGTGCTTATTTCCAGGCTTGCCATATGTAAGCTTAGACCAGTTATCAATAGTTAATAAATTGACCCAATGCTGTAAATATGAAGCACGAAATTACGCCAATATAGTCCTGTGTCAATGCATCCCTCCTTTGTCTATGAATTAAAGTGGAATAGGAGGATTGGTGTACACTGTTTACATGGTGCCCAGCTCTCAGAACTTATCGATAGAAATTTGAAGCTGGATGGGTCTATTTTATTAGTTATTTTCATAATTTAAAATTGGTTCGCAAGTTCTGTCTGTGCTTTTAAGTTTAATTCAACTTTTTATCTTGAATGATGGGGATTTTTTGACTTGACTGAAGCTGTGATAGGTTATTGTACTCCCAACTAAAGGATTGCAGAGAAGTTGGTCGTACTTATATCATCAAAGATAAAAGATAAAACATGAGAATCATGGCATTGAATATACAGATGACTGGATCTCCTGTTGACATTTTGGAATTTGGATAACTATGCAAAGTTTCAAGCTTATAATTAGGTGGAGTCCAAATGAACTTGGCTGCCTACTGTTATAGACCAAGTTGAATTGTACATTTGAGGCTCTCGAGAGCTTGATAACATTGAAAAGGAACACAAACATTAACAAGTAATTCTGATATCCGAAGTTTCTAGCCATCTAAGGTTTCACAAGCTGAAATAGAAATGTCACAGCTATGCTATCTGAATTACTCTTTTAATATATGTATTTTGCCTTGTTAACTATTTATGAACATGTTATAAAGTCCAGTTGTTGGACACTAAATGAATTGTGCATACCCAGTGACACCTGTCTGTATATTGTGAGTTTGTGTGCATGAGTGGGAATGGGTGAACAGTCCTGGAAACAGCTCATGACTGCTTGTACCATTTTTTACCAGTTACCCATTTATTGTACATAAAGTCACATTGTTCAAGGTGTACATACTTTTAAACTATTCTATATCCTGAGATAAATGGTATCTAATTATGAATGGTGATATCTCATTGTTATGCCGACCTCTACATGTGATTGTTATCTGACACCACCACTCACTGGCCTTGTGTAGGATGGGCACTCTCCTTTTCTATAAGTAGTGCTCCACTTGCACATCATATGTACTCCACAGATATATTCGACTCTAGGTGTGTTTTACTGATAAGCAGTGCTTAAATCCTTTAACTTTTTTACCATTTTCCTACAAATACTGGAATGAATCAGCTGGTGATTTTTTTCACAAACTGATTCGAATATAACTCGGAACATGTACAGTTTTTCTAATCAAATACATAACAGACAAGTATGATGCAGTACCTGAACAGAAGCAACCACGATTCTGATCCGGCATGTTGTTGAGAATCGCATCAGTAACAAGCAATGTCAGAAGACATGGCTGTCTTGGCAGCTATTAGATCAGACCAAGTAGATCTCTCCCTACTGAAGGAGTCTCTTCCCTTGGTGGAGAGAAATCGACTAGGTCTATTATTAGTTGTCCCCTGATGCCTGAAGGGCTCAAGGGGGACTACAGTATCTGGGTCCATCCGACTTCGTTTCCAGACAATAACTTTCGAAAACCTGAATGGGTTCTTTTCAAATTTGGTTTGTGGGTACCTTGCCTCAAGATATTGCTTGGGATTGCTTTTCATGCTGATCCACTTGTAGGTGATGCCACTTAAGGGCCAAGATAAAATTTCCTTTCAGGACAAATATTTAGTATGTGTGTACCTTGCCACAGGATCTCCCATGTGATTGCTTTCCATTCTGGGGACTTCCAAGCTGAATCACTAACTTCAACGTCAAGGGACTTCAACCGCTCTTGGCTATTCATTATCTGTCTCAAAGTTGTGTGAGATTCATTTCCTGTGATGGTTCTATGGAGATTATGCATTACCTTCAATGGTACTGCCCAAACCTATCAAAAGCACTGCTTTCTTGATTGCATCAGCCAAAAATGTCATCGCAAACTATAAGAAAGCTATTTATTAATCAAAATAAACTGACCGACACCTGAGAGGAAGCATTTATGTCTTATCACACACTGCAGCTTTTATGATGCCTCGCAGGGTTGTCTATTAAAGTAAACTACATCTTTTGTAGATTTGATGAATTCAAACCATTTTAGACCCCGAACTTGCTCTTTCATGGACACAATGGAAACAAAAAAGATTAAAATTAAAGAAAGTATAGAATACAGTCCACAATTCCTCATGTTTTAACTTTTTGTGACGTAGCATTATGCTCATGAATAGGTCAATCTTTTGTGATGTTTACTTTGTCCAGTTTCACTCAGTTGAACCGTACACCATTTTTCTTTATAAATTTGAGTAATATATTTATTGTCTGTAGTTGTTTTGTTGAATATTTTAATTCTATACATGTTGAGACTGTTTAGTCCCACAAGTTAATGTTTAGAAACGGTTCTATTTAATTCTGTATGTGACAATATTGCCTCATTGTTCCATTTCATGTAGTTGGGTAACAATTCGCCTACAAGCACCTTGAGTACCTGAGGTAACGTGATTAAAGACATGTGCACCGGTAATCATTGTATCCGATGTGTTATTTTGAGCTATGTCGATACACACACAAACTAGTGTCACACCTATTGCTTGTGGCGTAAAAAGGGTCTCACATATTTTGATATTGTATCATTCATGTGTATAATGACATTGTTGCAAATTATGAAGTATAAAGATCAGGGATTAAACATTTTATATATGAAATAAACTTCCTGGAATGAAAACTTATCTGAAGTTCTGTATTTTGCGTTCAATTAAAATATATGTTGAGCATTGACAAAATGAATAAAAAACGACTGCATGGAAGACTGCCCAACTAAATGCACGATGTGATAAACGTACTCTGAGTGAAACGAAAGGAAAGTCTTGCATGTTGATACTTGAAATGTGTGATAAGGAATTACCAAGAAATCCTTGTAGGTCATATCTTGGATATAATTCTGCCACTTCATAAAGAGAGATATTTCATGTTTTAAGGAACAGGGTGAATTGAACAGAACCGTGCAATCAAATTTCATTAGAATATAAGGATGTTCAACAGGATTAAAAAAACTGCTTGGTGAAGATAGTTCAAGACCCTATATTAGTATTACCTCAAAATGTGATACATGTATCTAAACAACCAAGGAGCCCGGATGTAGAGACATTAGGAGTGGAGAGTGCATGCACCTCGCTCTGAGATATTTGTCTAATTCTGTGGATTTCAGTTGATCTTAATTCTGATTTTTGTTTATTATATTTGGTGAATGCTTTTGACGAGTATCCATATTGAAATTTTGAACTTATTTCTCAGTTTTTCACTGTTCAAGACATTTTTTGTCTCTGTCAGTTCAGCCCAGTTCGAGAAGACGAGGTACGCCATTGCTGCTTTCTCGGTCTTTATGACTGAGAGGGTTGGTGGATTATATTCCGTCTCTCTCTTTGTACACTGTCTGTATATATTTCGTATTCTGTTGGTGTAGATTTTTTTTTTTTTTTTTTGATTTAGTTTAAAGTTGGTTTTTCATTCGGTTGAGCTAATAGTTTGATTTGCACATTTTATTTTGTGTGTATCAGAATAGGCTAAATACATGGACCATAGTGAAGGTATAGCCCCATGTTGGAGGTCTAAGGGCTTACGTCCAATTGATCGAGGCACTTTCTCGATGCCTTCGAAATAGGTCGAGAATTTTTTTCGGCTGAATCTGGGAGGGTAGAACCGGGACCCCTGACACTGTCTCCCGGTTTGTACCCGGTTCTATCTCGATCGAAACGTCCGGGTTTTCGAGATGGTTACGAAATTGATAGGTAATCTCGAAGGGGGTCCTGTTTTCAATATAGTCCAATAGTTCAATAATGTCAAAATAAGATTTTTGCTGCACCCCCCCCCCCCTGTGAGTAAAGGTTTGGTATGTTTTTATGAAAGATATGCCCTTCTAGTACCAGGAAAACCATGTTTGCCATCTTGTATCACGGTCAGAGCTGAGACATAGGCGTTTAAAAAGGTGCCTCTGAAGAAAATGTCACGATTTATGGAGAGGGGGTAGGGGTACAGAAACTTCTCTAGAATTGTTAATTGTAGGTCGATTTGCTTTCCCGTAGTGTAGATTTAAGCACAATTAAACAGAGATCATGCTTATTTTAAAATTAATTCCAAAGTGTTTTTACAGGGTATAGATGTCAAGTATATCTGCAGAATATATGCAGATCAATTCAACTGGATACGGAGAGCTACGGGGGAACAATTCAACATTCTAGAATGATAACTTTTCTAAAAAGTCACACTATAAACATAGGTGTGTGCAAATGAAGAAATTTCAGTTAAATTTGTAACGTGCACCTGTATGATCTTATATGGTCTCATACCCAAAATATCAACAAATTACAATCCTAATGGCATACAAATCTAATTAAAACGATTTTGTCACACTTCAGTCATTTCAAAGGAACAATTAAACTTAGGGGCCATCTCATAATTCCAATAATTACTATGTGTTTGGAACCCCACATACAGGGCAAATAGGGATAAATTAAGCTAACACCATGCTAATAATTAAGAGATCATTTCTAAAAATCATTTTAGCAATGCAGTTCTACAGAAAACAAAACTGCACATAATCTTACCAAATTATACCAATTAATTACGCTTTACACAAACTTATATATACATCGGCACATTTCTTTAGTTAAATAAGTCAGTTTGTGTTTGTGACAAACATAACGTATAATGAAATTAAACTTAGAATTTCACGAGTCCTTAACATAAAAAAAAAATTAAAATATTTACAAAGCTGATAAATCAACGATGATCAAATGTCCTTAGTGGTTTATTTCAGAGCCTGATAAGGATAGCACACATAATGCTTAACATGAGGATATATTCAATCAACACCCATCGTAGGACCATGAAACATAATGTGATTCTTGGGGAAAATTATGTTTCTAAGATCAATACACATACTCGTATAACAAAAGTTTGGAATATGATCCAAAGAATAAAAGGTAAAAGCTCCAAGTCTAGTGTTCATCATCTCAACGATGGATATCAGGTGTAGAGATTGCAAATAATCTAGGCGAAACAATTGCCAAAAACTCTTCGTCCGATAATTATGTGCCTAAATTTCAAAGTTTCCAGAAAAGAGAAGAGAAAAATGAAATTAAATTCCCCTCCGGTAACCTTGAAGGCTATAATGCTATGTTTACAGTTGAGGAACTTCATGCTTCTCTCTCGAAAGCTAACGGTTCTGCTGTAGGCCCTGATAACTTCCATTATCAACTTTTGAAAAATCTACCCGAATCTTCTCTAGGAATTCTATTACGCATATTCAACTTTGGTGAATAGAAAAATAGAAGTACCATTGACCATTTAGTCAGATTAGATTCTTATGTTAAGAATGCTTTCGCCAAGAATGAACATGTAGTTTCCATCTTTTTTGATTCAGAAAAAGCCTATGATACTACATGGGAATACGGGATTCTAAAAGACCTTCACACTGTGGGATTAAACGGCCGTTTACCCATTTTCATATCCAACGTTTTGAATGATAGACAATTCCAAGTTTGGTTGGGTACAACCATGTCTGATCATTTCGACCAAGATCAAGATGGCCCACAGGGCAGTATTTTGTCTACTACTCTGCTTAGTATCAAGATCAACAGCTGGTGAAAAAGTGGTCAAAGTGGTAAAAGAGGTCAAATTCCTAGGCTTATATTGTTTGCCCAACGACTAATATTCAAATCACATATAAATTGCTTGAAAGCCAAATGCACGAAAGATTTAGATTTGTTGAAAGTAGTTGCCAGCTATAAGTGAGGAGATCAGCAAACTCTTCTCCATTTATATCGATCACTTGTTCGTTCCAAACTTGATTATGGCTGTATTGTTTACAATGGTGCAAGCAAGTCAAACTTAGCAAAGCTAGAACCTATTCTCCATCAAGAATTAAGACTTTGCCTTGGAGCGTTCAGAACATCCCCTAAAGAAAGCTTGTATGTCGAAGCAGATGAATTTCCTTTAGAAGTTCGAAGAATTAAACTATCATTGCAATATATCACAAAATTGCGATCAAATCACTCGAATCCTGCATATAACTGTGTTTTCAAACCTCAGTTCGTGGATCTCTATTTGAAGAAACCCTCCATTATTCCACCTCTTGGAATTCGTATGAAACCACACATTGTAGCAGCTGGTATTAAAGGAATACTTACTTTATTTTATATAAGTTCCTATCACAAAGGTTAGACTCTTAAAGAAATATAACCAACTATTTTACTGTCGTTGAGGGTGATAACCTATTGTTTATATTACAATTTGTGAAGCCATGTTTCCGCTTTGAGGTCGATGTGGGCACTGCCATGTTGCCTGAGGGATGACGTGACGACGTCAGCATTCAGGACAAGATCACGGCTAACGCTTGATCCAGGGACGTTCCCCGACATTTGAATTACTCTGGGTGCGAGTTTTAATTCGAGGAAAACACTGGCGCAGAAAATCCCACTAGGGTAATTCCGAAAAGGAAAGGGTTTAGGTTTTCTCCGCCAACTGAACAATGTCTTTCCCAAGATTTACAACCGAGACTTGCCCGATTCAATTTGGACAAAAATTGAAGCTGAGCGTTAAAAGAGCTTCCTCTGCAATTGTGCAATGATTTGAGTTAAACGACGATGCTTCTGTGTTTGTAAACATTTTCATGATCACACTTCAGCTACTAAAATCAACTAGAACGTCAGTGGATTTACCCAGTGGGTTCCTTCTCGTGCGAATTATCGGCATTATCAACACGATCAACCTTAAATCTCCAGGACGTTGTGAGTTTTTAGATGAGTATACACCCACTTCTGCTCATCTAAAAACGTCATGCAGTGGTGCAATGGCGGCCCCAGCCCACGCCGTGGTGAGCAACAAAATATTCAACATTTCTTTTATTTTGCATTCTATCCACATAAATATTATATAATAAGGTTTGGAATACGATTGTTGATAAATATACTCCCACTCAAAAATAAGGTAAGTACTCCTTTAAGCTTAGTCAAATTTTACCTAACAAGCTCTTACCAATTCCACCATGGCAGTTACCTCAACCAGAAGTAGATATTTCTCTAACGAAATATAACGAGAGATCCTGAAGGATCTTGGCGCCCACCATTGTCCGATAATTATAAGCTAATGACAAGAGGATCTTTTTGTCCATTGTTACTAAGAACAAACGATTGATTTGTAATTTTGTTTACAGAATTTCGAATCTGAGCGAAAAGGTATCCCCAAGGGGAACCTGTGAGAAATCGCGATAACAAGAATTGTTTACTGACGGACGACGGACCACGGACGAAAAGCGATTTGAACAGCCCACCATCTGGTGATGGTGAGCTAAATAACACGAGCCAGCTCTTGTATACACAAGAATTTGGTCTACTGGGAGAAAAATACAGATCGCATAAAGCTATTTATACAGATGGTTCTAAAGATGGTGAGAGAGTGCCATGTGCTACTATCCTTAGTTCCAAAACTAAAACCTGTCGGCTACCAGGTGAAAGTTCGATATTCACTGCAGAAGCAAAAGCTATATTGTTGGCTTTAGAAGGTATTGGATCCAGTAAAAGGAAAAAATATATCATATTCTCAGATTCACTGTCATGCCTCCAAGCGATTAAAAGTGGAACTTCGACTCACCCCACTATCTTGGGTATTCTACAACTACATGACTGTAGATTTGACCAACAGATTGATATTGGTTGTGTTGGTTGCCTAGTCACGTTGGCATCATAGATAATACTGAGGCTGATAGGGCGGCTATGGCAGTCCTAGATGATGAGGTTGATCCTGTTGGAATCCCATATAGCGATTTCAGACCCTCTATCTGTACTTATGTGAGGCATCTTCGTTGCACCAAACCAATTTCTACGTTGCAAGTTCGAAGTGGGAACGTAGAAATTGGTTTGGTGCAACGAAGATGATGTGAGGCGGCTGTTTCAATCTTTAATGGGATGCTCTGAATAATAACAAACTTCAGGAGTTAAAAAAAAAACTGTAGGCTATACTCATCTGAACAGCCAGACACGTTTCGACCAAACCATGATCAGGCGATGTAGAATCGGCCATACACGATTAACTCACGAGCATTTACTAAACAGGAGCCAGTCCCAAGGTGTATTCCATGCCATGACGATCAAAATATGCATCTATGGCTACAAACAACAGCACCATTTTTCATTTTTTCTTCTTCGGATTATTTGCCCTTGACAGCGCTGAGATCAACTTTACATAATGAATATCTGATCATGCACTGATTTACCCCCGGGTATTTTAATCGGGAAACTGTTCATTTAGTTATGCAGTAAACAGACGAGTTTACCAGTTGGATGGTTGTCGATCTTTACGTTTGCAAAATAATTTAAAAAATAATAGACGTCTGAAAAAGTTGGGGGGAGGAGTGGGGGGGCTACAGCTCCGCGGCCCCTGTCAGTGGTTTTGCTGAGATGTCCGACATGGCTGAAAATTTCAGCCATAGCTCTCCATACCCCGTCACACTATTATAAGTCAATTTGGCTTAAAACTATCCAGGCGTGTTCACTACAAAAATACTTTTTATTTCATTATATGAGACAAATGATGAATTTATCCGATATTTGGATACGGCCCCTCAGCAATGCCATCGTTTATTCGCCAATGATTTTTGTTTTTGTTTTTTGTATTATGTAGGATGTCTGGTTACTGTCGATCACATATATGATAAAATATAGCATATTGACTAAAAATTGACAAAGTTATGGAAATTTTAGTACGCCTACCTCATTCTATTAATTCACTAAGTTTTTTTCCAGAGCCACCTCTTCAAAGCCCGAAACCTCAGCTCTGACCATGATACAAAATGGCAAACATGGTTTTCCTGGTACTAGAAAGGTATATCTCTCAAAAAAATATGCCAAACCTTTACTCACAGGGGGGTGCAGTAAAAATCTACTTTAAGCCTCTATTGAGAATTGGCTACTAGACTATAATATGTCCATTTTTTGTTGCCATTAATTTGGCCTATCTTAACTTCTCAGGCGATTAGAGCATTGCGCTGATACCATATTTTTGGAGCGCTTGTCGCCTACGTATATCGCGGCTAAAATATAGATGATTTTTTAAGATGTTTTCAGTGTTGTTCATCATTTAATCAATATATCTATGTCCTGATCTTTCGTGAATTCAATTGAATGAAAACTATGATGAATATATCATTTAATATAATAATTCACATCGATAATATCTTGTTAATCCGACTAGTATCCGTCACGGAATAAATGACACATCAACTGGATATGATCTGAATAATAATGGTATCGAAGCATGCGTTAATTATTGTTCTATAAAAAATTTTGACCAAACTTGGATCGTTTCAACCGAAAAAAGAAAGCTATGTTAAAAGTTTGACCATTGTATTACATCGGTGTGTAATTTGTTTTATAATATGGTAGTATTCATTGCAGATTCCATTTTTTGAGAATTAGTGTACTGTGATATAGTTCAAATAAGGAGATTATACAAACAACGTTTATTTCTGACATAAGCTTGTCTGGAAGTAGTTAGCGAAAATACTGGCAATCGGAACTAGAGGTGTTGATAATTCACAACACAGTCGGTCTGTGAAAACCTGTCGGCTTGAAACAACAGCGAAGGCAGAGGGGCTAATTTCTTTGAAAGATAAAACTGAAACGGCACTTTGTGCTACTCACTCTTTGTAATGAGGCTCCTTAGTGGGACGTTGAAAAGTTTTGATAGACCACTGAACCTAAAACTCACAGGCTTACAGGACGTTAAGCCGATTGATATATCAAGCATTGAAAGAAACTGTTGGAACAGGACGATCCATCCTTGAAGGTCTAGTGCAGTTAGCTGTCAGAGACCCTATGGAACCTGGGACGAGTTTAATATTGTGTCCCAGATGGAACGTAACAGTAGTACATGAAGGGGTTAAAGTTGACTTGATGCTAAATGGTATAGACGCTGGAGATCAACGTGGAAGAAACAACCAAGCAAAGCACCATGCGAATTCCCAAACTACGATTAGAACCGCATTTGAGTACTATTGTGATGTTCTTGATATAGAAGACGAGTTATTCTTTCGAAGAAGTTCGAAGAATTTGGATGTCGAAGATCAAACGAACTCTTCCTTCGTCTATTTTAGTTGGAGGTTTAAGACTTCCAAGGGGAACCTGTGTACCAAATTTGGGAAAGATCCATAAAGTAGTTCCTGAGAAATCGCGATAACAAAAATTGTTTACGGACGGACTGACGGACGACGGACCACGGACGAAAAGCGATTTGAACAGCCCACCATCTGGTGATGGTGAGCTAAAAAGGCAGACACGAGCCAGCTCTTGTATACACAAGAATTTGGTCTACTGGGAGAAAAATACAGATCGCATAAAGCTATTTATACAGATGGTTCTAAAGATGGTGAGAGAGTGCCATGTGCTACTATCCTTAGTTCCAAAACTAAAACCTGTCGGCTACCAGGTGAAAGTTCGATATTCACTGCAGAAGCAAAAGCTATATTGTTGGCTTTAGAAGGTATTGGATCCAGTAAAAGGAAAAAATATATCATATTCTCAGATTCACTGTCATGCCTCCAAGCGATTAAAAGTGGAACTTCGACTCACCCCACTATCTTGGGTATTCTACAACTACATGACTGTAGATTTGACCAACAGATTGATATTGGTTGTGTTGGTTGCCTAGTCACGTTGGCATCATAGATAATACTGAGGCTGATAGGGCGGCTATGGCAGTCCTAGATGATGAGGTTGATCCTGTTGGAATCCCATATAGCGATTTCAGACCCTCTATCTGTACTTATGTGAGGCATCTTCGTTGCACCAAACCAATTTCTACGTTGCAAGTTCGAAGTGGGAACGTAGAAATTGGTTTGGTGCAACGAAGATGATGTGAGGCGGCTGTTTCAATCTTTAATGGGATGCTCTGAATAATAACAAACTTCAGGAGTTAAAAAAAAAACTGTAGGCTATACTCATCTGAACAGCCAGACACGTTTCGACCAAACCATCATCAGGCGATGTAGAATCGGCCATACACGATTAACTCACGAGCATTTACTAAACAGGAGCCAGTCCCAAGGTGTATTCCATGCCATGACGATCAAAATATGCATCTATGGCTACAAACAACAGCACCATTTTTCATTTTTTCTTCTTCGGATTATTTGCCCTTGACAGCGCTGAGATCAACTTTACATAATGAATATCTGATCATGCACTGATTTACACCCGGGTATTTTAATCGGGAAACTGTTCATTTAGTTATGCAGTAAACAGACGAGTTTACCAGTTGGATGGTTGTCGATCTTTACGTTTGCAAAATAATTTAAAAAATAATAGACGTCTGAAAAAGTTGGGGGGGGGGGGGGGGGGGCTACAGCTCCGCGGCCCCTGTCAGTGGTTTTGCTGAGATATCCGATATGGCTGAAAATTCCAGGCATAGCTCTCCATACCCCGTCACAATATTATAAGTCAGTTTAGCTTAAAACTATCCAGGCGCGTCCACGACAAAAAATACTTTTTATTTTATTATATGAGAAAAATGATGAATTTATCAGATATTTGGATACTGCCCCTCAGCAATGCCACCGTTTATTCGCCAATGATTTTTTTTTGGTATTATGTATGATGTCTGGCTACTGTCGGTCACATTTATGATAAAATATAGCATATTGACTGAAAATTGACAAAGTTATGGAAATTGTAGTACGCCTACCTCATTCTTTTAATTCACTATTTTTTTTTCCAGAGCCTCCTCTTCAAACCCTGAAATCTCAGCTCTGACCGTGATACAAAATGGCAAACATGATTTTCCTGGTACTAGAAAGGTATATCTCTCCAAAAAATATGCCAAACCTTTACTCACAGGGGGGTGCAGTAAAAAATCGATTTTAAGCCTTTATTGAGAATTGGCTACTAGACTAATATGTCCATTTTTTGTTGCCATTAATTTGGCCTATCTTAACTTCTCAGGCGATTAGAGCATTGCGCTGATACCATA